>JAQIWH010005726.1:0-14074 GCA_034695005.1 Cryptops parisi | reverse complement strand
GTTACTTTACCGTTGTTTCGGTGTTGTGTGTGTATTTACCTTTTTGGGTGCTTGATAATAAAATAAAATAAAATAAAAAAGGAAACCATTGAAATTCACCATTGCGTTGCGTCGCAACTCCGGCTGGCAAAGACCGTAGGAGGCGAGTCGAAGAAAAAGTGCCATTTTTTCTTCGGACTTAATGACGGTTAATTTTTTCCCCTAAGCTTCTCCTTTTTATCTATTTGCGTCGAGATGAGTCGGAAAGCTAACGTCTCCCTTAACGATAACTGGCATCGATCGTCAGCTGAAGTGTGTGTGAAATGAATTTGTGTGCCACCACCCAATAGTCCAAACTAAGACCGAGTTCCGAAACTCATTACACCTAAGTGGCCGGGTAGTTGTCGTAATAGAAATTATTTGAAATGACGTTCAGTGCTCAACCAAAATCTCCTCATTGGTGGTTCTCTCGACGGCCTTCTGCGATTAACAAACTAAAAGCTTTTCAACGGTTCGAGGGAATGTTGAAATACCGAACCGAAAAGCCTTCCTTTTTTAAAAAACCAATGACAATAAGAGATTGGTTCTTGTAGGTAGCTCAACCGCGAGCTTTTAAAATTCTTTCAGAGATGGCGGCTGTCCAACTCATTTCGAATTCATTAATTATCCGTGTCACCTTACCGTCGCGTTCCTGCGTCCCTTTCACCCCGTCATTTATTTGCCTGGGCCATTAGATCGATCACCGATTGACAAGCTACGATGAACAACGAGGATTACACTCGCCTCGCCTCGTCTCGTCATCATTACTACTGCGTGTAGTCATACAAACGACTGCATAATCCACTCTACTGGACGGGACGAGAGACCTGCCGGTCCGCCGGTACTGTATTGCTCGCTCGACCAACAAAATGGCCTGCTTAAATAGTAGACGGCTGGCAATTTTTTAGGCACCTCCAGCTCTTTCTTTGCCTAGGCTAGGCCTACACTGAGATGCATTTTGATATGAATATTGTGTTTTGAGTGTTTATTTTCTAATCCATCGGGATTAAACAAGAACACAAATGAATACAGAGAAAGAAAAACAAAAATAAAAATTCTCAACAAAGGAAAAAATACAAAGAACAAATACACTGACGGCTCAAGATCCAAAAATCACCCATTATTTTAAGTATGGAGTCTATTTGTTTAAAGTTATGATTAAATTAATTTCTAATGAGGATACTGGATAGTCTTTCTAATACGAAAAGGACAAGAATTCCATTTTGGAAAAATATTATATGAATATCTAATTTGAGAATTATTAAAAATAATAGATTGAGTTTGAAATTTATAAGATTGCTCAGATCTAACGTCCTGAACAGAAATTAACAATGGTCTATAGCTGGACTATTCTCGGTGACTCAAGTTGTTCAACTCGATTAGCGTTTCACTGTATCATTGAACCGTATAGTTTTTGTCATAAGGTTCGGCGTTAGCGTCAAGGTTACTCCAGTGCGGATATTTTATTTTAATTCTTGCCAACTAAAATGTTAACGATCGTTTTGAAAACGACATCTTTTATTCCCACGTCCGAGTGAAACTAGGCCACGTCGATAAATTGGCAAAACGCGCTTCTCATTGTGCCGGGTAGGCCGGGTTTGCGGTACGAAATTCATTCATTTTGCATGCCAACGAGAAAGACCTCCACCGAACACCACTCACTCCAAATCGCTTCTCGACCCAACAGAGAGGATTCCGAGTTGAATGGATGCAAAACGGAAACAGAAATCACCAACTTAATTAATTAGCGCCTTCTCCTATTTAAACGAGCATTCAACCAAGTCCTCGTCGTGGCCACACGTTTCGTGCCATTCTATCACACTTTGTTGTTTCAAGCCATCTTTATTTTTTTACGGCACAGCCAAAAGACTGTCGTTGACGAAAACAGAAGGGAACTGGCGTAGGTACTTGTAAAGAAAAAAAAGCGATCGTTTTTGAACCTGAAGTTGTTGAGGATGTTACGACGGTGTACTCGGCGTTTTCTATTTATCACCAAAATCGCCTTTCCCTCCTCCATTCAATTTATATTGTAAATTGATGACTTTTTTCGTTTTGCTTTTTCTTTTACTGCCACTAACAACGTCTATCGATTTCGTTTTATTCTATTTTTCGTAGCGCCTAAGCCGTTGTTTTTGTCTTCAATTTTATCGTTCTCTGTTTTGGCACTAGCCGAGTGATGTGAACGAGCGATGCGCGAACGCGTTTAACTTCAATCACAACGTGTTTATAGCTGAAAGGGTTTAAAAAAAAAGGGGGGAAAGGTGTAAGAATAAGCGCTTGAGTATTCCGAGCACGCAACGAGAAAAAATCATGATAATTCAGTTTCCAAGCGAGACACGCGACGAATAGGTAGGGTCGGAGAAGGCTCCCGTTCAACTCTATGGGTAGAGCTAGTCTTCTTACGACTTGGCTGACGCCAGCAACAGCTCTTCTAGCTCGCACTACTTGGTAAAAAAGTAAGGAAGTCCTTCGCAAACATAACGGACGGAATCCTCCCACGTTTTCCTATAGGATCGACAACCTGAGTGAGTGAAGCGTTCAGTTGAGTTACATTTAAGACGAAGCTTGATGACGAGTCACAGAGAACGCCTCTTCAAAAACTAACTTGGAAAGGGAAACGAAATAAGTTGTCTCTCATTTGTACGACTTGCTCGTTCCTATTCGTTTCGGTAGACATTCTCGTTGACGGTTTTACAAAGTAAGTAAGTAAGTAAGTAAGTAAGTAGCCTACTACTATATTTAGCTCAACAACGCCAACCACCACTTTCCATCTCGTTAACTCCAACACCACCACGAAATGGTCCCAATGCACGTACAACACATTCGCAATCGATGGGGCAGTATTCCGGCTGCAGTGTTCGAGATGATGAAGAACGTCTCCTTAAGCTCGACAAGACCTATTTGTCAACGTCCGAAATCCATCTTTAAACAAAGCCATTTAGGTTCTCGAGCACGTCCCAACCCAACTGCCACCGAGGGTTAAATAGAACAATTTCCAAATTAATTCCAAAAAAAGAAGCGTCCTCCTCGTCGCTGGCGCTTTTCGTGGCATCCTCTTGAAAGTAACAACTAAGCTCTTTCTCGGAAACAATTTCAAACTCGGCTGCTGCTGCTGCTGCAACTACGTAGCACCTACCGTAGCCAGTCAGTATACTCTAACTAACTAACTCTACCCGCTCGCTGTTGTTGCTCTCCCCAAACGCAACTTTATGATCGATTCTCTTCTGCTCGACTAATCCGGGTGTTAGCTCGTGGTTTGGCCCTTCTATAATGAAAGGCTTAGGGGGAGATTTTAGCCCCACTATCGGAGAAAAAAGAGATCCAACCACGACCTAGCGTTACTTTTGTTTTTATTCTGCAGACATTCGAATTTTAGAGTAGGAGCAACGTCTTACGGGCTAATGGCATCGGTTTCCACTAAAACCCTACCTCAATCTTGGTGAGATTATGCAATTTGCATGAGGCGCCATTGTTAGCGAGTGCCCTACCTGCAAATGATCCCAGTGGTGGAAGGACCTAAGCGACCGCATCGTTTTAAAGTAACTTTGGCATCCAATTAAACCCTCTGCTATCTATATAACCCCCACCAACGCGGAGGGAGGATGTGTTTATTTATTTTTCCAAGTAGCCTACGGCATTTCGGTTGATGGTTACGATTCGATTCCTTTAAATTTGGAATGCTGGAAGCGAGCTTGAAAATTGGCGCGCAACAAACCCCAGCTTAGTTAGTGGACACGACCAATCATCAATATTTCACTTTTTCCATTTCGTATGCAAGGCTCATTGTTTATAGTTTTCCCGCAGCGAACTAAGCCATCCACAACTCTACCTTTTAACCTCCAATCACCGCGACTTGAAGAAAACTATTTAAAGAATTTTAATTAAAACTTTTTTTCTTCCATTTATTAAGACGAGAGAGAAAACAAGCACGTTAACACCAATGCTCTTACTCTCTTAATCTCTGTCGATCATCGACCGACGAAATGACTTTTAAAGCATTTGCAACTCAATTCTCCAATTTAACAGGAACGAATGAACGTCGGTCTACTTTTAGACCGACACATGCTGGAAAGAAATTCTGCAACTCCCATAGAAACAAATGATTTCTGACGAGAAATGCGTTGAATTTATCTCAACGCAACGCATAGGAATAGCAATGAACCAAGCAGTTATTTTTCTTTGTCGTTCCAAGAAAAAAGCCACAAGATGGCTATAAGCTCGAGTTTAAAATCCAGTGAATTGTGCCTCGTCAGTTTGATACACTGGCCAGGTTCCAGCACCATCCGAGTATTCTGCCAACATAAATTCTAGCCAAAAGGCACTCGCTCGCTCGCTCCACGTGAAGAGTGTAAAACGGCTTTTTCCTGAACAGTGTTACAATCCCAACCTTACAATCGACTTTATAGGAATGGGACGTGATGAAAATAGTGACAAATCCATTCCGCCGCCTCACCAAATCCCACAAGTCTTTTAAGAAACAAAACCTTTAATTTGTTCGACAAATCATAACCTATTACATCAAAGTATACTAAGTCAAGAAACAAATACAGAAATAGTCACCTTTCTCGCTTTCTCTTTGCCTGTCGTGATAACATTTCCTATTCACAATAAATCACGATGACTAGACACATTATGTCGATTTCTCGCATCTTGAGACAGTACAGTGAGTGAGGTGTCCGACTGGAACTTGGAGTAATCGACTTTTGTCTAGAAAATGGAACAAGTTGCAAAGAGCACTTGAAGAGATTCTTCATTAATCTTAAATACGAGATTTGTAGAGTGTGACGTGGACCAATTGAATCATCCTACAACAACGACTGTCTACACAAGGGGAGCGTTTCAAAATTACGAGACAAAGTAATTTAATACTGCCCCGGTTGTTTCTATTGTTTTGTAACTTGAATCAAAACTTTTTCAAATTCATCTTGTTGATCTTGAGCAAGTTTATCAATTTAAAGAGAAATCCCTCAGCATGAAACAGACCTTGATTCTGGTTATTCCCTACTTTAGAAGGCAGGCATCATCACGGAGCAAAAACGATCACAGGATTTATTTAGATGAAAGAATGCAGCAGCACTGAAAGTTGGCGATGAATAAAAAGCGCGTGACTATCTTCCGCTGGCTTGGTGGTTCGTGTCCAACGAGTGATTTACACAGAATAAATAACCTACCTATACCGAGCGAGCCAAACTTTATTCTTCTTTCACACCCTCGTGAAAAGAGTGTTTCGTGCAACTGCTATTTCCTTAGCGCCACGTTGTCAGGAAGCAGTCCATGCTTCATTAGGAACTATTCCTTTTCTTTTTGCTACTAAATTAACGAAGGAAGGAGAATAAAATTGAGTCGTCTTGTGACGTAACGCACGATAAATAAATTATTTTTTAACAAGAAAAAACTCGACTCTTTTCTTTTCTTTTTCGCTAACCAACGAGTCGTGAGTCACGATCGTTGTAGTGGTCGTGTTGGTCGCCATTCACGAAAACGACCAAAAAACAAAGGCTGGACATTTCCCACGAACACTGACTTAAGAGCGTTCCAAGCCGTAAAGTAGCCTCAGTCAACAAACAAAAGCAGACGATCCGCTGGCTTCAAACCGCAAAGAAAATAAATAACTTCAATTTATACAATTTTTTTGGTAAAACTTGCAGTGGCTGCTTTCGATCGGACTAATAAACGATCCCGCAGTGCGACATTTTTTTTTATTATTGCAAAACAGGTTTGGCATTGCAATAACAAAGACACGCACCATGGGAAGGGTTGCTACTGCTACCATTTATTTGTCTTGGGTTAATTTTAATTTAACCCCGAGCTGTGGCTTTTTTTTCCCTTACCAAGTTGATAACAGTAAGCTATAAATAATATATTCCCTACGCCGCCGATTAGAACAACGGAAAAGAGGAAACGATGGGTCGTTGCAAAACTGAAGACAGAAAAAAAAATTTGGTTTGGCAGTTCATTCACAACCCCACCCACCCTTGGTTAAATAGTTCAAAACGTATGAGCAAAAAGGTCATGTTCAGTAAGCATTTCGTGGCGCCAATTTTCTTGCCTCGCACGCCTTTCGTAGCCACGTCCAATCCAATTCACCGGATGCTACGTAGCAAGCAGTGCGTGAAGTGACACGGCGTGAAATGTCATAACTTTGCATTGCACCTTTACCTTAATAGTCTAAAAGTAGTGAAGCATAGGAAACGAAAAGCAAACCAACGCGTGTCGCGCGCGAAGGAAATGGAAAGCTGAAAAAAAAATATGTAAAAATTGGAAAGGTAGCAGCTATCTACTTAAAATCATCTAGTCACAAGATCGATATCTTAATCCGTTGTGTAGTAGTAGTAGTAGTAGTAGTAGTAGTAGTAGTACTACCAGTACTGTCTCTTTTTCCACCCAAGAAAGAGTAGACTACATTGGTGGCACTGTACTCACTCCGTCTGATAGCATAAGAGAAAAATCGAATGATTTCAAACAATCTATTTATTTTTAAAAAATCTCTTTTCTAAGATGTTTAAAAAAAACAACTTCTTTGTCGTTCGAGCATCCGATGACCGTTGTTATCTCGACATTTCAGGAACCTTGCTCACGCGTGAAAACGAAGGTCATGGCGAACGAAGACATTTCTGAGATTTCTATTTACGGCTAGGTCAGGAAACGGTTCATCATTTTCACTTTTCACTCATCTCACCTTTTCCTCACGCAAAGCGTAATCAGACATGGCTGAGGGCAATGGTCGTGTCAACGGTTGAGAAAGTAGTGAATAAAAATAGGAAGTACGCATAAAGGACAGACAGACAGAAAAACAACAACAACAACAACGAGAATTGCTTCTGGACTCCTCCTAAATAGAAAAGAAAATTAAACGTTTCAAAATCCAGGAATTTTTACGAGTCCCTCATGTAAATGATGGCGCGCTAGGGAGATGGGAGTTGGTTGCTCAGAGCGGTCGCGAGTCAATTAACCGATGCCAAACGAAACCAATAGAAGAAGAAAAAAATTAATACAAAAAGCTGAAGAAGAGTACCCGAGAATGGAAGAAAAGATCTCGTTAATGATGGACCTAGAAAGGTTTTCGTGGAAGTGATTATTTTGTTTACCACGTCGTCCATATCTGCTCACTTTCAAACTTGCACCAAAGAAACCGCAAAGGTGCATGCCAATCGTTGACAGCTGACGAGCGATGAACGTGCCTTCCAGCTTCTTTGCACAAGCTCAACTAGTGTCGAAAAGAAGAAGAAAAAGGTTCAACAGGCTTCGTCTATAACTCTATATTTGTTCGGTCCCTCTGGAGCTGGACTGTTAATGAAAAAATAAATAAATTACTTACAACAACCGTGTCGATGAATTTTTATAATTTATCGCAATCCATGGAATTAAATTACCCTAGGAATAAACATGGAATTTAAGGTTAAGCCTAGGTCGTCTAGCACCTAGGCGTCTACTTGAAAAGTTTCCTCAACTTCAGTATACGGATTTAAAAGTTATATTTTGATGTTACACTCCATGGATTTCCCGAGACTGTCCCATCGAAGACGTTGTTTCGCACCAACACTCAACAATTGCTTCCAAAACACGCTGAAAACCAACCAAGCAGCTGGGAAAGAGGAATTTAACGCTGAGTGAATGAATGTCAGTGGATTACACAAAGGAACGTGGTCACCAGTAGAAGCTATCTCTCGACAGTCGACCTTTGAATAGCAGCCTGTAAATACAGTACCGTACTGTGACAGGAAAGATGAGCCTACACGACGAGAAAAACGCCTTTGATAATGATCGATGGAAACCAATAAGAGCCAATAAAGTCGAATGTAAAGAAGGAGAAAACGGCAATCTACGGACGACCGTATTTCATTCTACAACACCAATAAAAGAAGGAGACAACACAACCAAATTCCCGCCCCATTTCCGTTGTCTTCTTGGCAATGCTGAACTAACTTAATACTAATCCTAAAACCACCACAACACAACCACACAAGCTGGTCGTCGACGCGCGACAGCATCCCCGAAGGTCGATTTTATTCGTCGCCTGAGACGGAGAACCTTTAAAGGGCAAGGACCAAGGGAGCTGAAACGACGAAGAAAACAGAAAAGGCAACGCAGATTCGATTCCGAATTTGGTATGCAAACCGAGTGCAATGGCATGCTGGACATTTCTCTGAAGCAATTACGATCAATTTCTTCTTCTGGTAATCGTCAACAACATTGGCAACAGGCACGAGAAGCATGTCGACCGAAGGAAAAAAAAACCACAGCCACGTGAGCGGCGAATCGAGTTGACCCTCAACTTTCTTCTTCCACGAGTTCTAATTTGAAAAACTGACCAGTTCTTGCCAGGTAGTAATCTAAACGCTGAATAAACGAACAACAACAACAACAACAACGGAGACGAGTTTTTCCGTCTATGTCCCCGGGCGCTGCCGGAAACGAAGTGAAGACGCCTTTGACAACCTTTGTGCCATCATCATGATCAGGCCGTTGCTGCTTCGGTTAAAAAACACCACCAACACGAGGAGAAGATTCTTCTTCTCACCCCCCCCTCCCCCGGTAGCCACTTATAAGTTTTAGTAACCTAACCATAATACGTCAAAACAAAACCAAATCAACAGAGACGACTCCACGTGAACGATCTTTTGTCATTTTTAGCTTCAATTGCACTAGTGAATGCGCGACATTCGTGAGCAGATGGACGATGAACAAATTCCATGTGGGCGACTAGACCGGCAGAGTTGATGAATGGCACAAAAGAGTGCCACCACATGACCATGGTTTAAAACAAACTGGACACACGCGTGCCTTTTATACTATCCAGAAAATCTTTACCCGATAACTTTTGCTGTCGGGTTGGGTTTATTTTTTCTTATCTACACATTAACTAACGTGGTTTGTTCACGTATCACCATCACTGTGTTTTGGGTCAACGATGAACTAGTATAATCGCAAGTAAGCACCGCAAAATAGAACCACGTTGAGTCAACTCAGCGATGGCGCTTCATCTTACAGAAGATGGGTACCACGTTTTTCAGTCGTTTCACTGCAAGGTTAGAATAGTCCTCATCATGCAAACAACTAGGTAGGGTACTTATTGAGTCATTGAGACTATTCATTTTCCAGATTTAAATAAATACTAACTAAACAAAAAGGTACGGAACAGATCGAATAGAAACACCTCAGGCCCACTGCTACCAGTGTGACAGGGAGAAAAGCTCATTGGCATCATCACCATTTGACGAGAGAGTCGCAGACCGACCAAGTATTCATTCTTATTCTTCCAAGATCATTATTATCCCTTCCACGTTGGTTTAAGAAATCGAATTGTTCTTCCAGTTTTTCCACGAAAGCCTACGTATGCCCTGTGGTTGCTTTTTCGATGGAAATCCAACCAAGAGTGTGGTTGATTGGTTGGTAGGTCGGCCGGTCGGTCGGTCGTTCGGTACGACGACTGATTCCAACGCCAGAAGGAACGAGATGAAAGAAAAGATCGATGGTCTCGAAACCAAGAAAGCCTAGTACCTACTAAGGTTGGATGGAGACACCCAACAGAAAGCCTTTGTCCTCATGCAACAGTCTAGACTAGACTAGACACTTCCAGCGAACTTGATATTGACAGACGGTTAATTATAAATAGAGACAACACACAGCACTCGTTTCATCCCCAGCAACAACAACGAAGGTGAGGAAAAGCAAAGATGGGACAAGGGACAAGGAAAGGATGATAAAAAATTGACTAAAGACAACAAAGAACGTTGTAAATTATCGTCGATCCGCAAAGTCGGCTTTTCCATGATAGGGATGGATGCACGAAACCCAAGCACTTTTCAACTAAGCTACAAGATGATCAATCATCAAATGGTTATCAACTAACCATAGCCTACTAACAACATCTCTTATTTCTTTTTCGTAATTTTGTTTGACTTATTTTTAGGCACATTAATGGTGATTAATTGTTTATAGTTTTGATCCTAAAAAAAAGTCGAATAATGATAATAATGTATTTTGTTCTCTCGTATACCTTGCGTCTGGACTGTACTGATGCTGTCTTGCTCATCCATTCTGCCATAAAAATTGTTTGCACTAACTTACAAACTCCATCACTGATAAGTCATTGTCGATAGCATAGATAGATAGTGCAAATTCATTTCACGGCCATTTGATTGTTTTCTCTTGAGCTAAAGCTCGATCCCGTCCACAGGTGAAGTAACATTCTTTTTTCGGTCACCGTCTATCATGACACCCAATAAACGAATTATTTAAAAAACACCAACACAATAATGCCTGCAACTGTAATATGTCACGAAAACCGAAAAAAAAAAAAATAAAATAAAATAAAACTGCATACTCATTATTATTATTATTATTATTATTATTATTATTATTATTATTATTATTATTATTATTATTAACTTTATTGCATTCAAATTGAATAATAGGACAAGACTCCAATTAAATTAAACTGTCATTGGAGCGTTGGCTTCGATAAACTATGAAACAATCGCAATAGTAGTGCCATTTATTAAACAACAAACGCATGCCATTTCCATTCATCTTACTGAAAAATGATACGCGGTAGGAAAACAGCAACTTGGAGAGGCTATTGAATCGAATGAAGGACATGCTTGATTACACAATAACAACGTGTTCAAGCTAACCAACGATGAAATAAAATGGCACGTTCACTTTGTTCGCCTGTCCGAGTGATAAAACAACTTAAAGCTTGACTATAACGTCAATGCTTTAAACGACAGGGCTTGCTTCAAAATTAGAACTGAATGCCGAACGTTCATGGGCTGGTTATTAACGATTAAAAAATTATTTTAAAATGCATCAACTGTTTGTTTTATACTTTTTCGGATAATATATATGTTTTGGATGTAACTAGCCCTTTTCGTGGATTGTGTATAATCAATCCTCCTTGGTCCCCATTGAATCGTAACTTTTAAAATAAAATAAAAATAAATAAATAAATGAAAATTATTTAGCAACAGTTGTTTTTGTAAGTTATTCTGTCCCTTTGGGTTTGAGATGTACATCAATAATAAGTATGCCCTTTCCTAGACTGTGCCAAAGCATTCTGTGATTCTGTACAAGGCTAATCTTTGATTCAACTATTGTCCAGTAAAAAAGAGGTGACTGCTTTGCTTTCTCGTCGTTTTACTAGCTTAGCTTGTAGAATGGCTATGGCTACAGCATTCTTTTGTGACGAATCGAGCCGTTCATCTTCAAACGAAATTCACATTTCCTGACGAAATTTAAACAGATCAATGGTCACGAAAGCAACAGTGGACAAAGAAAACCAAATACTCAACGAACAGAAAAAAACAAACAAAAACGGTTGGATAAAAAGTCGGAAGCAGAGCAGTCGTATCGCCAAGATTTTGTTCTCATCGCGAATACAGAAAAGTAAAAACGGTGGTGTGGAAGTAAAGGATGAAACACGGTAAGTCGAATTTTTTCTCCATTTATCATAGTACCCTAATGGATTTTTTTTTTCATGATCGTTCTCTGGTTAAAGATTAGGAACGAGAAATAGGTTTTTGTCAGTAGAATTCTAACAAACGGACCAGCTAGCACCATCAAAAGCAGAAGGTGTTTTTAGATGACATTTTCAAAACGGTGTCTCACGAAATAAAAGCTGGATGAGGCGCCCGTGAGACCAGTTACCAACAAGTGAATCCCCTGATCTTCACAACAATTTTGTCAGTAAGATTTATTTTTTTCAAAAAAAAAAAAAACAACTTTATATTTATGTGTGTGTGTGTGTGTATGTATGTATGTATGTATGTATGTATGTATATATTATCATCTGAAATTTAAAAAAAGAAATCGATAATTTCCGAGAAACCAACTCGAGCTCGTGGTTAGGTATGAGCAAACAATTTTTAGGATACGTTTTAACTTTGACACGCATTCCTGGCTGGTGCTGTCTATTTCGGCTAAACTGTTGCGAGTGAAAAAAAAATGCGTTGTCAACTTTCGAACGTCAGGTTTGACTGGAAGGAAGACGTTCTCCAATAAATTGCGGAAAGCCACGTCAGAGTGTCGATCTGGAGTATTCCAAACGAATGGGAAACATTTTAGCGCTTTGAGACGAGCCAACGAGCAATGATCGATTATAGATCGACTCTAATCCAACTCTACGTCGCGTCGTCGGGATAGATAACCTTCAACTCAGAAATACCTATTGTCTCATTTAAGAAACGGGAAATGACTATCAGATCCTCGGCCAGTGTGGGAATAACGTAGCTTTTTTAATTTAAAAAAAATAAATAAATTAAACTACAGTACTAGGATAATTAAATAAAAAATAAACAAGGAATGGGGAAAAACAACAACCTACCAATGGCAGAACTAACGTTCCTGTTTTGTTTGTTAACGTACCATGACAACGAGATACGAATAGAGTGTGATCGATGAAATCGTTTTCGCATTGTTACTTATAAAATGCAATCTTTGTCAGTTTGAACAATGACACCAACTGTCCGTTCGGTCGGAGCAACAAAACTCGTCATTCCACTGCTCATCCGATCCGAGTGCATCGGTATCACCTCCTCCGCGACAGATTTGGAAGCTAGTTATGACAGACATGTAAAATGCAGCTCATTAAACTACATTGATCATAAAGGTCCAGAGATTTATGAGTATTGTTTTTGTTTTTAAAACCCGGAACATGAAATAAACCTATAAATTATATAGTCGTAGAACACATTAACGTCACTTAGCTATTATACAAGAACTCGTTAAAAATTTTAATGTAAACGAGTCTACTATCTACCAAAACTATCTACAGTACAACACTACTGAATCCAAGAAACACGTCTCGCTCGAAAACAAAATAGCCAACTTGGACAAAGTAAATACAGGTAGAACCTCACTAATCCGGAAAACTTGCGACCAACCCTTTGCCGGATTAGCAAATTTTCCGAAGCTCAGGGAAAAATAGCAAGCTAAACTGTCAATTTAACAAAGTTATGAACTAGAGTATTCATTCACTGTTACTTTTACTGTAAATTGAAACAATATGAACCAAAGTATTCGCTGTCAATACCAATCGTCGAATCGCATCTTACCGGATTAGTAAGGTGCGACCTGTACACAAACTAAGAATGAACCATTGAGGCTAGAGAAATTGGAGTAAGTCAAGAACTGCCCATTTTTTAATCCTCATTCAGGCTGACAAATGACTCGTTCGCATAGGGTTCGACGTTCGAGATACTGTACTATCACCTCCCCCCCCCCCGTAAAAAAAAGCTTACATACTGGTACATCATTCGAGTCAAGCAAAGAGAGTTCCTTTTGTTGGTCAAGGTCGGTTCCCTTTCCATTTAGCATTCCAACTTTTATCTAATGCAAATTGTTACGCTCGACGAGTAACAAAAACACATTTTTAAAGCGACTAATCTCCTCCTCTGCCATGAGTTGGAGCTGAGCGATTCGCATCACTGGAGGAAGCTCTTTCCTCGTGAGCAGCGAAGAAACAGAACCCACCTTTCAATCGATAAACGACAATGGTACCCTGTAGAGATACTACTAGGTGAAAACACATTCGAAAACCATTTTTGTAGCCTACTACGGTACTACCTCTGTCTGCTGCTGCTGCTGCTGCTGTGTCTTGTGTGTGTTGAAAAAAGTACCAATTGCGAACGATTCCTCATCTTCTGAAAACAACTTGAGAGGCTATTTATTTTTTGCAGCGTTTTACTTAACAAAAAAAGTGTTGCTAAAATTGTTTACATCCTTACCTTCCATTAGGTAGGAGAGGTAAAGAACGAGACAAACGAAAAAGTGAAGCCAATAACAAAACAAAAAAAGAACCGAGAAATGGAATATTGAACGAGTGGCAGAACGTGAGTGTCATAGAAAAACGAGCCAAGTCGTGGTGTAGGTAGGTATACTGTACTTAACACACCCACACACAGGGAGGTTTTAGCTTCATTAAAAATCCAAACATGCCTTCAATCAATGTTTTTTGATGAAGTTGGCTAGGTAACCGGGGTCGAGGAGGTGGCTTCGAATGGAATGTCATTTTCCAATTTCCAAAACAACAGAGGTTTTTCCAGAACAAGAAGAG
>JAQIWH010005725.1:0-14077 GCA_034695005.1 Cryptops parisi | reverse complement strand
ATTGTCGCACTTTAAGATGCCAGTACATTGACATCGTATCAACTGATACGATACCGCAAAGTCAAACAAAGCACCTCAGTTATGCATGCCAGTATAATTGAAATATAGGTACAAACACAGCACAGAATGAAATAATAATTACAAACGAGATAATCATAAAAACGTACATTAGAATACAACATTAGATACTTAAATTTATGTTTATACTTTCACATACTATAAGACAAATATATATTATTTTCAAAATAAATAAAAAATTAAGCTGTGTCTAATATTACAGCTTACAATATAGGCAAAGTCATAATTAAATAAAAGTCATATACTTAAATCCAAATATATCATGTATTACATCCACAATTAAAAAAAAACAAAAAGAGGAAAAAAGATAAAAATAATTAATAATAAAGCCCAACAAAATTGTACAATAACGTATGAAATTACTTTGAAATTGTAATAACTTGCACCCGACACCTGAATGATTTTTTCATAGATGGTAACATTTTCATTGAAAATGGCACCGTTGGAAAGAACTCCCTCAAGATATCCCAAACTCGGTATTTTTGTTATTTTAGATGTTCGATTATTTATAGAAAATATGACTTTTGATACACACGGTAGAATATTTTCATATCCAACACTAATTAGTCGCATTCGTTGTTTCAATAAGATCATTTGGAAACTATGCATTATATTATACAGTACTTGGTAAAGTATCGTAACGTCACTGTTACACTGCTATAGTTATCACGTGTTTACGAAAACTTTAAACGGGGGACGGGGGAAGGGAAGTCATTGAGACCCACTGCAAAGTATCCACACAAGTAGTTTGTATAGTATAATAAGGTAAAGGAGTTAAATCCGCCAATTTCCATAATGGCGTGCACGCATCTGCCGTAAGCCCGGATGAGGGATAGTATTTTCTGTCCAAATAAAAGAGAGTGGTAATACGTATACGGGGGAGTGTTTGTCATCGTTGAGAACGTTCGCAGACAGTGTGCCACTGCGGTCTGCTTGAGCTCTTAATCCTCGTGGTAGGGTCACTTTAAACAGTATTGAATTCGGCAGTGTTGCCGCTCTTACACGCACGTGGACCTCCCGGTTTGTCTCTTCTGTTGCTAAATAGGATTTTGTGTGTCTGCTGACAGCTGGATGGGGGTTGTAGAATACTCTCAACTTTTTTTTCTTTTAAATGCGTACATATATATTTCTCGGTGATTATTACTATACAGTTTACAGGGTATGAAAAAGGGAAGTTCTTGAAAAGAGAGAGTGAAGGTGTGTGTGTATGATGCTTCGTCCTTTTGTATGGCGGTTTTTTTCTACCATTTTGTATACTTGTTGTAGGTACGGGGTAGGTTGTTTTTTTTTCATTGGATAGACATCCTTCTCTTTTCGTCGAACCATCTCGAGCCAAAGTTGGAAGCGAATTAATAATGGGTGGGTGTCATTCGATCCAGAAGACCTTGCGCGAGGACAGTTGGTGTCTGTCATGTTCGTGCAAGCGTTAAATGCGACGTGACTGAAGAGCTGCCGTGACGGGGGTTCTTCCAACGGCTTCTGAAACGCGGTTACGGAGACAAAAGAAGAAGAAAGACAAGCGTTGAGACGCAACCGTACACTTTATGGTTACATATACTACGAGATCCTCCACCTCCCATTTCCATCAACGTTTTAAACGAGTTAAAAGCCCTTCTACTTCGTCAAAAAGAGACTCGGATTCACTATGCTTTTTTTTTGTCGTTGTTTGGGGATTTCAAAAAGAAAAAGCGCAACGTTGACGCCAATGTTCGTGAAATGCATAGTCGTGTACTGTACAGAATTATGTTTAAATGGTGATCGTTCGTTGTTAAGCAGAAAACATTTTGAATACTAATTTTATGATCAGATATGTAATTTAACAATTACACACGTACTTGCTTAATAAATGGTGCTACCTAAATCCGGTGTAAATATAGACGTAATTGCTTATTAAATGGTGCTACCTGAATCCCAATTCTCGTCGTATGGCTGGTTATTGTTATTGTGAGGCACTGCAATGTTACGCAATAGAATTATAAGTAAATGTCAAATTACATTGCGAAGTCAATAAAAGTGAATGGATCATATGACGTCATCATTGAAGATGTCTCAAAAGTTACAGTAGTCTCTGTAACAAGTCAGTTACGAGCCTTTTTTTTTTGTTGTATTTGTATACTTTTTTTGGAATCAAGTCAAGTTCTGTACATAACGTGACAAAATTTGTCAATTGAAGGGCTTCGGGCAATATAGTGATATGCCACACTATTTCCAAAAAATGACATTTTTACATCAAACATTCTGCACGTTACCACTTCCTGCATTTTTTAGAAAATGGCAACATAATACTGTATAGTTTGTTGCTCAATACAATACTCTATGGAGTTAAAGTCCATGAAAAACAGCTCTCCTCAACATTTCGAAAAACGTGGCTTATCATTATATTGCCCTTCAATTCATAATGGACTTGTTAATCATTTTTTGAAGATTGTAATATTATTTTTTTTTAAGATAAAACTTACTAATGAAAGTTTTAGCAGCTCAATATTAACAATAAAAAAAAACACCTAATTTTTTTTTACGTCAAAACGAATACAAGATCACCTCATTCATCATAGTAGTAACATCTCTACTAGTCGGAGCTAATAGATTTTGTTTTCCTATTTCAAACTCTTTTTTTTTTCACTTCTTCTTTTACTTCGTTGCTTTGGGAGTGGTTGAATTAACACCCACTGCGCACGCGTGTTGTTCTTCGCGACACGCTGTGACTGATGGTGTTGTGTTCCGGCACCGCAAAGATTGAGGTGTTAAAGCAAACCACGTCTCTGGCAGTAGACGAATTAAAACCAAGTAGTAGGAGCTCCCAACGTCGATATACTATTAGGGTTTTCTCGCTACCCTACTCTAACAAAACAACAACAGCAACGAGCAAAAGTTTGCTGACAAAAGTTGTGGAGTCATCTCCCAACACCTATTGAATAGTCTCTCTTGGCAACTTCTCCCGCTGCGATCGCTTACGCTTTAATCAAAATTCTATACGCCCGGCCACGAGGCTTATCTCACCTGTGAAAACATTATCTCACGGTTGCCTTTCAACGATTAAAAGGTGCGAGCGATTGAAAAGACCCAGTGTTGGTTTTTTTTTCACTATCGGTTTTTTTTTTCTACAATGGAATTAAGAAATAGTTTGTTGTGTAACGGTCAAACTTGTAACGTATCATTTATAATGTAGTTTAGGTAGTGGTACATAGCTCATAGTGAAGTTCCATTATTTGTAATCATCATATATTGTTTGTTTTTTTATGAGACAATAGGTTTAGTATTGTGCAATGTGTTTATACCTATTGCTAGAGTTTGGAAAATCAGTCTTTTAGAAAATGGTTGGTGATGTAAGAACAACGTTGGTAACGGTTGTAATGTAACTCTAACGCCATTTTCAGAAATGTTTGCAATAACCAAAAATACATGGTTTTAATTGAAGATCTTATTTTCAAAACGTCTTAAATCCAGGAAACAATTTTTCAGGATTTATTTGACAGTACGCTTTGCATGTAAACGTGATTTTTGAGAGTGCTTTTCAGTAGGAAATAACATATTTGGAATCAACAATAGTTGTCAGAGCCTCTTATCTAAAAAATGTTATTAAACGTGGAGATAAGACTTTTTGAAAATAAGCTCTTCAATTCGAACCATAAACACATTGAATTGAAGATAATACGAGCTAAAGTTGTGCTTTCACATTCACGCGTTCAGGTGTTCATTGTTTAAATCAAAACTGGAAAATCTTGATTTTTGCACTGTACCATTGTTTAATTCGAAACTGGCGTTACAGACACAACTACGGAATGAAATGTACAGGGTGGACCGGAAAAACTGTTACTGTTCAAAAAACTATTTCTTACGAACCGTTTAAGCTGAGCTGACCAAAACTAAAACTTTTACACGAAAGCTCAATTAAATATCTTTCCACTCTATAAGGTCTATAACTCTATGCTATGGCTTCTATAGTTTGCTCGTAATGGCTGCGCGAAAACAAAGTAACCTAAAAAAAGAAGTTGTAAAATGACTTTTACAAGTTCAAAGAAAGTTCAGTGCATAACTGTTCAGTGCAAAAATTAAAAAGAAATTAATTCTAAAAGGAAGGTAAAGGGTCAAGTTTGTAATACAAATATCATCCGGCTTTACTGATTCAGAGAAAAAGGTACTTTTGCAACCCGCATCGTGAAAGCTCACTTAAGACAAAAAGACTTGATTTTACAACTTTTCTTGAGGGTACTTTTTTTTTGCGCTGCCATTGTGACCAAACTATGCAATCCATAGCATAGAATTATATATCATTAAAAAGATATTGAATTGAGATTTTATGTTGTAGTTTTAAATTTTGTCTAACATAAATGGTTCATGAGAAATCGTTATTTGAAAATTGGTGACAGTTTTTTTTTTTTACCCACCCGGTATATTTTGTTTGAATATAAGATAGTTGTTCGGGTTATTTATTAAAGATTACGATTTTTTTTATTTGAAAGATGACACTAATTTAATTTTCGTAGAATGTTTTTGTTTTTCTGGCTTTTTTTTTCATTTAAATCCAGATTATAAATTATGAACTAGGTATAGAGATGTAAGGATTACGTAATTCGAAAGACTGGACACTTTTCTATAAAGAAAAAGACAAAAAAATAACTAATAATAAAAAAACAACTTTTTCTACGACACTTTGTGTGCTTGTTTTCAAAGTGCGTGAATGTGTCTTTCACGCGTGTAGCCAGTAATTGCTTTAATCCTTTCAACTTGACACTTGGGACGTGTCAAGAAAGAATGTTTTCTCCCCCACAATTGCCATCTCGCTAATGTACGTGAAACAGATCGTTCAGAATGATGCCATTAGAACTTGATTTTTTCTGTCAGTTTTTTTCGTCGTCGTCTTCATCCCTGCTAGACAGAAATAAGTGCATTGTTTCATCGAAAGCTTAACGTCGTCTTAACATTTGTTTGATAATGCAGTCGTTGCCAGGTGAACAGATGACCTCATAATGATTTGACCTAAAAGTAAAATAACGCGTAAAAGGAGGGGCGGGGATAAATAATCTTTGCGCCATAATGCACAAAGTAAAATTTTAAGCTCCTTTTTATAGAAATTATTTTATGCTTATTTTTATACTTCAAGTATCAAATTTTTAGACATCAAGTATTAAAATTATTAGTTCAATGTAATGTTTTTGTTAATGTACTTTTTGTTGTAGGCCTACGTGTTATTGGTTATTGACTTAACCTCTATCAGTTAAGTGTAAAAAAAATATAACTAGAACGAAAAGAATTACCAAATAAAAATTAATATCTTTATAAACTAATTAATAATTAGTTTATAAAGAAATTCCATTAAGATCACCTGTCACACGTAGTTTTTGGTGTGGCAAATCGAGAATTTGGTAAACCACTGTGAGGTTAACTTCTTGCCCAACCAAAACTGATTCGGCAAAAAGCTGACATCAGAGCTTGTGCAAATTGCTTGACCTGTCACACCAAAAAATTGTGATTTTTTTTTCATTTAGAAATTTTTTCAATTAGATTCATTAGTGATTTTTTACAATATGTTTATGGGTGAAGATGGTGCTATTTTTTTATGTTAATTTTTAAATAAATCGTTATTTTGAACATGAACGTGTTTCTGTTCCGAAATAAGAAGTGTTACACACACAATGTTAGACACACTTAATGTTATCTATGGCGTGTTCACATACTCAGTTACTTATAATGTTACTCATAATGATAATGATATATGTACATACTGTATTAATATGGTACAGTGGAGGTTCTCTAGTCCGATACCTCGCCAGTCCGACACGTCCGAAACTCGGCAGATAGCAGGTCAGCACGTGAAACTGTCGTTGAAACCAACAAAACAATTCAAAACAACCTAAAATTGACGAATTTCATGTTAAATGTAATGACTAATGATATTGAACATACTCAATAACTAACTGCTGTACATAGGTTTTTGTTTTGTTTTGATACTTTGTACAGTACTCTATATTGTGTGGTTAGTTTTTGCTAAGTTGGTGTATTAAAAAAACAGTGATTTGTACTCAAAATCCAGTAATTCGACACCCGCCGCCGGTCCGATAAACATCGGATTAGAGAGAGAGAGACTACTGTATTTCACAGTTTGGCATTTGAATGCAGTTCTTTTTCAGTGTTGAACATGGTCAATAGTTTTCTTTTCTTTGTGTTAGTTGAACCGTTAAAAAAAGGTTAGCTCCAAATAAAATAAAGAAGTTATCACTTTGATTGATATGGCGTCGTCGAGGTTTGAGCGCACGCAGGAGGTCTACTTTGTCACAGCTGTTGACCCGTTGAACCAAAGCTTTCACATCACCGAGCTCTGACTCGTTAAACATTATCTTAATTTGTTCTTCCTTCTTCGCAGTTGTTAGTATGCATGGTTAATTATCTTGCCGAGCAATGATGGATCGAGCTGCCGCACTTTTTGACAAATGAACGTTCATCGGTGGTTTGTCTCTTTTCTCTCTCAATTCTCTTGTTGTTTTCCATTTTTATTTATTTTCTGGTGAGTATGTATTTGAGCCTATAGGTTGGAGGTCTTATAGTTCGGTGAACGTCTCTCTTAATATCCCGTCGTTTTTCTCGTCCATCTTGTCGTGTCAGGGACAAAATGGCAAAAGAGAAGAATAACGACTTCATTGTCGCGTGCACTTGCCACGTCGAAAAAGAGTCTTGGGTTTGTGTTTCTTCCTATCGCTTCGATGAATCTCTACTATTTTTTTTTAAACTTAGAAATCACCGAGATGGGGGTACATGATGATTACCTCAGTCAGAAAAGGAAAAGCGTTGTTTTTATAAGAAGTGATGGAATATACAAGAAAAAATAAAGAAGTTTGAATGGTAAGGGTAAGGATTCACCCGTTGTGTGATTGTGTGATGCGTGATTTCATAACTGTCATTGATTCAAACCTTGATCTCTTAAGCATCTCGACCGGGGTCAGTTACTGATATGAAAAAGAGTTCAGATTCGTACTTTGTTGGTGACAGGTGTCAAAACAGGAACAGGTGTTTTTTTTTTCGTTATATTTGAACGTCATTGATTGATGAGGAACCCTGGTTTGTTTTTTGTTTGTTTACTTTTTTTTTGTTTGTTCAATTTTCGATTTCTGTGGATGATAGATTGTTTTTTGAGCATTTGTATTCTGTGTACATTTGCTTCATTGGTTGGTAGTTAAAACTATCTTTTCATATATTTTTTGTACCCCATTTTTTTTTCAAAAAAATGTGTTCTATTTCAAACTTGCGTTAATATAGATAATGATGAAATAAGTGATGTACAATGGATGTGTCTGTTTGGAACACAGCGAAAAAGAGAATTAGAATCTTGATTACAGTAAGCAGAATCCACGAAAATTTTATATTGTTTTAATGGTAAAATAAACTATTTTTGGAATAATAGGAATCGTTTCTTTACAGTGTGTTTCTGGTTCAGTCAAATTTTAACCACAAATTCTACGTATCAAAACAAAGCAAAAAGTTCATATAAACATGGATCCGAAAATGCTTCCATTCAGAGATAACAGACACATGAAGTCACGCAAATGTATAGGCCTATGAGCTTATAATTTATAGTTATGCAAATGAGTATGCATTTCCAAACTCATGTTTATATGAAGTTTTTGCTTGGCGTAGTATCTGTGGTTAAATTTTGACTAGACCTTTCAAGAACTCTCTACATTCTGTATGCTTAGTACTGTACAGTAAGATCTACTGAGTCGAATTCGTATAAAAGGTTTTTCCGCTTAAGAGGTTAATATTTGGTTCATTTAGAAACGGCTTAAATAGCATTTGTATAAGTAGCATTATCACCTATTTCTTCACGACCAAGTTTTTCTATTAAAAAAAAATGTCGATTAACTTGTCGCATGTCCAAACCGTAGATGGCCCTTTTCCGAATCAAATCGGATGGGGAACACTTTGTGCAACATAGTCACTATCTCATCTGTAGATATATATTTTTATATATATATATAAAGAAAACGATGACAACGCATAGGGCCGAAGCTGTCAGTCGAACTGTGGGAAGGGTGTCCTGTTTCTGACGCGTGATTCGCGCAATTACCCGTGACCTGTCGTAATTAATCGAAAAATTAGGGCCCCTGTACGTTTTCTGCTATTTCTCCATGTAGAAATGAATCAAGGGGGAGGAAGAGAGGGAGAAAAAAAAACAAACCCCCTGCCATTATCCCAGCTTCACGCAAAAATTGATCCACGGTGAAAGAGAGGGGAAAAATTTATTTGGGTTTTTTCACGGTTTGTTACCCGCTCCTAATGCATTAATCAAGCGTAGGCTTCAAGTTGAACTCTACAAATGATATTGTAATTTCGAGGTTAAAAATTTTGTGATATTCTATAGGTCGATTTATTCGTATGTATGTGAATTTTATATCTTGACATCGAATTATTTCGAATTGATGTTTTTCATAGCTACGAAAAATAAGTCTCCCTTTATACACCCCTTGAATTATTAATATTGATGACTTTTCCCGAAATTGGAAATAGCTTATTAAGCCTAGTAGAATTTTTAATAGGTTTTTGGACATAGGAGTTTCGTGACATCACGAAAACTATTAGGTCGGTGATGCAGATACATTATGGACATAGAAAAATAGGTTGTCGTGTGTTTGTGTCAGATAAAACGAGAGACAACGAGATATTCACCATTTTTTATGAGGGTATTTTTTTTTCTCTGCGCTTTTATTTTCTATGGCTGTATAGTGTGGACATTGGTCATAAAGTCATCGAGATAACATCTGACTACATTATTAATTTAATTACGGATTTTTTGTTCGGATCTCTCGTCGCTGGTTCATTCGTAGGATAATTGAGAGGGAGTAGTGCAGGGTTTCCTTTATAGTCGTTAGTACTATTAACCGTGTCACAGTGATGATGACCTTTCACCAGAAATCTCGGATATCTGTTTTTATACATACATACATATATAATATAAACGCACATAAAACGGGTGACTATAAAACATAGCATGTTTTATTTATTAAAAAAAAGTTTGAAATGAACAGTTCTCGGTGATTTATGTGAATGAAAAATTCGGTATTTTGTGTAGAAAAGTAGTATGTATACAACTTGTATGCATGCATAAATAAGTGCAACAATTATAAAAGTTGATCGACACTGTTATAAAGATTGGAAAAACATTTTAATATAAACAAAATAAATAAAGTTGTATTTTTTGTTCTTTTTTAAAATTAATTCAGGATGTTTAATTTATTATTTTGGATTACAACGATACACTACTATGCATAGCATGTTCTTGTATTTTTCTGCGTCACTTAGTTATGGTCTTGTCAAAGATGGAACGTTCTTTTTTAATTATCCTGTATAATTCAGTACCGGTGTTTTATTTATTCAACTTCGTTATCTTAGTGCTTATCTCTGATTGAGTGTTGGTAGTGCTAATTTTATAATTATCTTCGTTTCAAGAATTTATTATAACTAGTAAGGTACCCGTTACTACGTAACTTTGTATATTAACATGTATATTTAAAAAGGAGTTTTGTCAATTTAACACTCAGGGGGAGCAGATTATTCCTTTTTCTCAGTTACTACAAAATAAACTCGCTGTCACGTGGGATGTCCGGTGGTTGAAAAAGCTTCGGACATGGAGAATTATATAGTAGATACGTATATCATGTACAGTACGGGTACTTGTATATGTATTGGTATATTTTATTGTGACAGTATTTTGTAAACTTTTGCTTCATGCTTTCTCTTTGTTTCAAAATATGTTATGCATTTCATGTAAAACTTTTCGATTACGGACGGTTTTAGGAAACACACCTATACCTGACTATATGGCATTTCGCTATAACAGCTTTTTTTAATTATGGCACTTTTTCAATTTACGACCCACAATGTTTCGTTATACGGCCAAAAAAATGCTGTCAATAATAAAAAATAATTGATCAAAATAATTGATTCGTTATACGGCTTTTCGCTTTGCTGCCAACTTTTTCGGAACGTATCTAGGCCGTATAGGTGTAATAAGTTTCCATTGGCTTAATAATAATCTAAACATGGTTGTCTTTCTGATAATGTGAGTTAGTTGGTGAAACTAGCAATGTGTTCATTTTTGAGACAGTGTCATGTCATGTCAAAATGCATGCAACTCAAAATGGCACCCGTTGTGATTGCAATAATGAGCATATGACTTCAGACGAAATTATTCTTCACGTAGTAGAGACAATAAATCAAAATAATTGACAGCTGAAAAGCTAAATGGAATATTACAGCATTTGCTGCAACGAAAGCTTGACAACCTACTTGAGCCCTAACTTTTGAATTACTTTGTACGATAAATCAGAAATTTATAATTTTTATAGTAAGCATTTGAGTAAAACAATGCATTCTATATGACAGAATAACTTTATCATTTACGCAAATTATATAACTTTTCAACTACATTAAGCTAATAATAAATGTGATTACTTCTACAATGCATCAATTGGTTAAAATTTTGTTAAGGAAAATTAAGGTTTTCAAAGAATCATGTTTCTTATCATATACTGTACATATGATAGGATAGGATGAACAATAACGATTTTCGACTTTCATGTCAATCAAAAATGGTAACACTGTATGTAGAGTATTAATTTTTTGTGAGAACTTCAGTTGGTTTGTTTAATGGTTTCCTTGACATAAACTGCATCAACAAATGATAAACCTACTGTATGTAACACGGTTTCGAACCGACTAAAAAATTAACTTGATAAGTGAGAATATAATTTTTATTTTAATTTTCAGCGACGATTTTGACAGATAAACTTGACAAACTTTGCTAACCCCTAATTTGCAAATAATTATTTTCTAGAAAAAATAAAACAATTTTGTACATGTACATAATATTTATGTATCTTATGCGTTAAATGTTGCGGTGCCAATTTTTATGAATAACTTTTAATTAAAATGGAAATTGCTATGAGAAATTTAAATAAATTTTCACTCAAGTGGTAATTTTTTTTTTAGACAAACTTGTAGACATGAAAAAAAAAGAAGAAAACAAGAGTTTAAAAGCGGTTTATCGAATGCATTTTTTGAAGATGACAAACTAGCGAAGTAGTAATTAATTTTTTTCATCGAATAAAATATGTATTTCATATTCGTGATAAGTACTAAAGATTGCGTGTTGAAAAATCATGTCAGTTTCCACGTGATCGATGGATGATGAAACGAAAAAGGACATGAGTTTGTCGTGATGATTTAGGTAGGTAGTGTACAGCGACGACAAAGGTTTATAATAGACCTTATCGTTTTCGAAATTGATATTTTCCAGGGGATGGTACCGAGCTCGTAATATAATTGAAACGTATTTATTTACTGCATGCACACACAAATAAAACTTCGGAAAAATTTACTATTGAAAAAGGACAACACTAGTTGAACATGAGAAAGATAAATGTAATTGGATATTATTGATCGATTGAAAATTTTTAGGAAAAAAAAATAAGAGTTGTTTACTATTGGTTTTTATTTCATTTTTGTCATTACTGTTCTTATTCCAGTTAAATACTTGATAAAAGTGTCAAATTTCAATTTTGGGATCATAATTGGTTATGTTGTAATCCAATTGAAGGGCTTTGAGATAGTAACTGGTCAGATCCACTTTTTGCCGAAAATTAATGGATATAATTGTTTCGAAATTGTTTGGTGCAAGAAACAGGCCAATCTGATGCTCAGATGCCGAGATATTATTATAGATAGCGGTGAGAGTCACTGTTCGGTGCATAAGCCAAGTTAGCTTCACAGCTGTCTTGCAGCTCTTTATTATTTGTTGTGTACCGATTTTAGAACTAACAACAGACATCTCCATTTCCCATTTTTTTTACTGTAAAAATGAATATATTACAAGTACAGTATTTTGGTCAAAATGTATTAACAAAGTGATCTGTACATATCTAAATGATTTATTTGAAACATTTTTGCATATTTTACTGTTCAAAACAGTTTTTTTGTCGTTACCATAAACTTTTAAAAAGTGAAGCTGACCGGTTACTGTTCCGAGTCCTTCAATTTATGCAGGGGTCATATGCACGAACAAATTCATTCTATAATAAATAATGAAAATATTTGTTTAAAAATATTGTAGTATAATGTCAGTAAGTTTATTGATAATTTTCATAAAATTCTTATTTAGAATTGATTGGTATATATTATGTCGTGAAAAAACAATTATATCAAATAGTATGTGATCAGAGTATGTAACGCAGGTTAAATCATTTTCAAGAGATTTTTTTTTTTCATAATGATTTATTTCGTTTCGCAATTAGGATTTTAAAAAATTATTAAGCATAATAATTACATAGTGTAAAATACAACATTCCATCCATTTAATAACGTTTAAATTTTTCTCAAAGTAAAGTTAGGCGCATTAATTTGTTACGCATTCACTCACCATGAACGACGTCAAAGGGTTGAAAACATTCTGAACCTTAAGGATCACTGCTTCGTAAACATTAGTTTAAGTAATGTAAGGTTTTGTAAAATAAAGGTAGTGGTGGTTTTTTTTCTTTTTCTTCACATGATTATCATCAGATTTTTGTTAGGTCCTTTGTAATTTCTTCGTATTCTTCTCTTCCTCGACCCTTTTGGTAAAAACAACGAACAGGTGACTTTGCACTTTTTCTAGCAACGATGCGTGTATTGTGAAAAATGAATTTGCAATGTTCCCGTGATGGGGAAAAAAAAACTAATCGTATGCATACATTCTGTCTGGCATATCTTTGTATGGCATCTGATAATACTTACTCAAGTTCACGGCGACAAACGTTTTCACATTGGCCTACTACTTTGTCTTACAATGAGCAAGTTGGTCATCGTTTAATGTGTTACTTTGTTTTGGTAAACTTTAGTGATGTGTTCCATAGAATTTCTGCCTATAAACTATATATTTGAGCTTCTTATTTTGTGGAAAATATAACATATGTATATGTACTGGCGGAAATGATAAAAAAAATTTAGCTAATAATGCGATTTTGATTGGTTAGCTAACCGAACCTAGCCTCTCAAAAGTTGCCACCAGTTGTGAACTTGAGTAAATGTCTCAAGGGATTGTTACACTGGTTCAGTTTGTTAAGATCGCATATTAGCGAATTTTGTTTTACATTTTCATCAATACTGATGCATATTTTTTCTCCATAAAATAGAAAGCTCAAATGTATAGGTTTTGTGCAGAAATTCCATAGGCCGTATATTAAAGGTCATCTCTTTGTTTAGATTTATTCTACTGAGTTTGAATGTATTTTTAATATAACCATATACTATGATATATATAACTAATTTTAAAATATTGTATTTTTGAAAATATTGTATTGTAATAATAAGTGTCGGTAGAAGGCGTGTTTGAGCAAAACGAAACAAAAGTTTTTTAAATTGTGGTGTCTATTCCTTTTGTGACTATTAGTCATAATGTAGGTTCATTTTTATTCATTAACTGTACTTTTATTGTGATTGGATTAGTCACATTAGTGCCTCATCACGTTTAGTTTTGTAGAGGAAAAAAAAGGATCATTAGAAATTAAAATATTAAGCAATAAAAAAGGACTGTTTAACGACAGGTTTCGTTGATAAGAAAATGAGCAGTTTTTCGTTCTCTTTTGTTTAATTTTTTCACAAAAGAGAATGACGATCTATTTCGCAATTAATGAAAACATCCACGATACTTGTCAGATAATATTATTCGAAATGAAAACGAAGCTTCTTTTTTCTTTCTTTTTTCTTTCCAATTCGATTCTCTGTTTCTGTGTCTTTGTTCTATTCCGAAGAAGAGGAGGAGAAAACGTCGATAGTGGGGTACTACTACGAGTCTTTTATATATAAGAATGGTTTGCAGATGATATTTAACTAAACAATCAAGTGAAAGCGGGCGCGATTTTAGTTTCTTTTTTTTTTTTTAATGTTTTTCGAAGATGATGAAAATGGAGATAGAATGAAGGAGACATAAGACGACACAGCGTATAAAGAATTTGAAGGAGGGGGGGGGGGG
>JAQIWH010005724.1:0-14077 GCA_034695005.1 Cryptops parisi | reverse complement strand
CAGGAGGAAACGGGAGTGCCCCGAGAAAACCTGCCCCCGCGGTGTCAGACCCTAAACTGAACCCACACGGCACGAGCGGGAGGCGAACTCACCAACTAGAGTACCGGAGGTGGATACCCTAACCACTAGACCACCATCTTCCATAAATGGCAACCAACATCTTTAAACGTGATTAAATACTAATGATCAATTAATTATATGATCATAACGAACATGCAAAAATGAAGCGACAATCTTTGTTAGACTAGAGTTCAAAATCGCCAAATTCAACATTTACAGTTTGTAGTTTCAGAATTTTACTTAGTTCTTAATTATGTTTTAGGTCTGGAAAGGCATTTCTTAATCACGTCGTTGGTGCGTATTGGTACACCGATTGCGGTGTAATTGATCAAATTGACGTGCTTTGTTTACCACGGAGCGAGCAGTTTCCGTCTCGTTTATTATGTGCCAAAAAAGACCATTTTTGGATCAAGGAATTTCGAGTAAAACTGTAAGTTATACATGTATTGTAAGCTTAATGTATATGTTACCAACAATGTGTAGAATCCAAGCTTTTTATTGAATGCAGTCTGGTTTAGGCAATGTATGAAATCAGTACTGGACAAGTTACGTTAAGCAAGAAGTTATGTTCGATTTAAAGCTATGGCAAATTTAGGCCCAAAATGTTTTTTTTAGAGATAATGTTAACTCACCAAAACTAACCAAAACAGTTGTATAAAAGGTGTTATTTTTTGTACAAATAAATGTATATTATTTTGCTAACAGTAACTAGGCTTTCTATTGAATGCTTGGGTTCTAGATACACATTTGCCAGTATCAAATACAAAGATTGTGTAACCATCACAAATTAAGTTTTTTAAGTTTAAAACAAATTAAGAATAATCTCGTGTATTTTATAATTAATCGACAAGTTTATTTGTAGAATACATCAAGTGATATATAAAAACCCTCTTGTGACTGTGCTATGCCAACATAAACTGGAACCCATTAATGAGAATAAACTCTATTCATTTGAGTATCGTAACTGCACACAACTGAATCAAGCGTTTTGCCAATCCGTTCCAAGTAAATACTGTATATCAATCAAATGTAACACATTTTCTTCATCATCGAAATTCGCATATTTGCAAGAATCCATTAGAACAATGTGTATGGTGACATGCATGTTATAAATTTACTCAAATTTGCACAAACTTACTCAAATTTGTTCTCTTTTTGAGAAATGTTCATATCATTAATTATTTGAAATGGATATATATGTGAATTGTTATTTTAAAAATTTGTTTCGATGGGACGCAATTAATATTTAAATAAGTATAGTTTATAATATAAGGGTAAGGGGTACCCATACGTTTGAGGCGGTTTGTTTCTCGTTTTAATGCTCATGCCTATTTTATTAAATGTTCAGGTAATGTTCATTGCTATCCTGAATTGGGGATTTACGGTCCTATTAATTACATTGACCGAAACGACGAACCAAATAAAACTATTCCTTGGTCGAGAGAACGTATCAACACCACCTTTGTCTACTACGCCACTAATCATAGCTTTTCACCTCCCGTGTACACCGAAGTCCCTTACTGCAAGAACGTGAAAAGCGCTTCATATAAGATGGAGGTTAAATTTCTAGTTCCCGGATTCCACGGTGGGGATGATGGTTCTCAATGGCAAATGGTGAAATTTCTGCTAAATTAATGTGAATAAGTAATCACTGTCTACTATATAAATGCGAAAGTCCGTCTTGTACGTTTGTACGTTGTGCGGCAATCACGCGAAAATATATCTACTAATCCTGATGCCAATGATCAAGTCAATTGGACCAATAGTTTTTGCGTGATTGACGCACAACGTACAGACGAACTTGACGCGGTCGCATCGCATTTATAGCATTCAGACGATCGCAAAATATAGACGATCGCATTCACAGTATATATTAGAAGGGATTTTGGGCCAATATATAAAATTTGTTTTTGCACCGTTTCAGAATCTCATGAGGCAATTCTACAAATATAAAGAGCATACATACATGAGCATTATCATGGTAAATTGGACTAACGGCATCAAAAATACTGACTATCGTCAGGCTGCAGCGAACACGTGGGTGGTCGGTGGAGAAATATGGCTATTCGCCAAAACTTTAGTGGTAAATCACCAGCAAATGTGAATTTCTACACATACAGTATAACTAAAAACTCATATCGATAGTCTGATATTTTGTAAAATTAAAATATTCACAGGAAGAATGCAAAGTCGCAACTTATGATGACATTCATATCATTGGTGACGGCCTTGGCGCTCATGCTGCTGGTTTTGCTGGAAGTAGAAGCAACGGAAGAATCGGTCGAATTTCAGGCAAATATCTTTACACGCGACTTGCATAAAAATGTGTCCAAACTAGCGAACTACTGTATTTGTTTCACTTAAGATTATAAGATTATAATACACTAAGATTATAATATCGGTTACCATATTAATACCTTAAAAATGCTCTTTAAGAATAGGCTTTATATATGTATGCGAATTTAGATATATGCGAGTTTTCAGTAAATCCAGTTTCGATTTCTTCAAGTTTCAATGAATACGATTTTAGATTTATGCGATCTTTGAGTAATTTAATATTCGGTTTATGCGAGTTTTAAATACTGTAGTTCCATTTTCATATTACTTCAAGATTGCGTTGACCATTCTAGTTTATCGTTGTTTAAAAGTTTTGATCGGAGTTTATTCTCTCATATTTTATTAGTGTAAGTTTTCACGTTTGTATTTTTTCAAAAATGGACACTCGTCTGACAAATAAATATACAGTGAGTCCTCGACTTACGCGGATTCGAGTTACGCGGATTCATAGATACGCGATTAGTTCCAGCTGATAGTGTCACCAAAATTATTTCATTATATACTTCATCAATAATTAATGGATTTTTTTGTATGTCAATTTTGAACTCTGTTTTTAAATCATGTTATATTCGTTTTTTAATAGTCGTTTAAGTTATGTATTTGTTTTATAGATTTTAAGCATTAAGTTCAATTATCGTAATTCATGTTTTGACCCCACGGGTCGTGAAATTGAACGATAAACAATAAACAATAATAATAATAATAATAATCATAATAATAATAATAATTTTATCTATGCAAATGTCGATTTATGCGAATGTAGTTTAATGCATTACTCGAGTAATTCCATATTCAATTTATGCATCGTATGTGTAACTCCATTTTGGATTCTTTTGTAAGTTTCGATTTATGCAAATTTTGTGAAATTAATTTTTGCGGTTCTCGCCTTATGCGATTTTGGTTAATTTGACTACAAAGGCCTGCAGTACATTCTCAAACGCATGGATATCTTCAAATAAATAAAGGCAGAGCACAGAGCTGTAAAACAAAGGACTGTCCTCTGAAATAAGAGCCGTATGGTCACCGTAATTATAATATACTTACAACTAAGTAGTATATTCTTTGTGTGAAAAAAATCAAATGTTATTCTGTTATTGTAGCTCTGGATCCAGCACGAAAATACTTTGAAGAAGCTCCTCCACATAAGCGACTTGATCGTGAAGATGCTCAGTTTGTAGATGTGATTCATACAGATGGCGTTATATTTACCCTTGGAGGTAAAACTGTATATCATAAATTCCTATAAATCAATTTTTTTTTGCAACTGTAATTCAAAAATACTTCTGCAACAAGATACAACGATACTTATGACGTATTGGCAATACAGTACATCGGTTCAATAGGTACATCCCGCTGGAAATAAACCAACACGTAACATCCCCCCATTGAAAGTATTTATTTATTTATTTTATACGATCACAACAGGATCAAGAAAGCTAAGATTGTTGTAAGCCTATCTTGATACAGAAGTATTTGCAGATATTTCCAGTCTATTAAAGAAAATATGTTTCATTACATACTCCCTATCACTTCTGAAAGTTAGGAATAGTTAGTCTGAATCACCCTATACATGATTTAAGGGAAAATGTGTGATCCTGTTTAATCGATCTATAACCGTCATTATGTCATCGATCTGTAACCGTCATTATGCCACACTTTTTTTTTTCGATCGTCAATCATTATACTTTACGTTTGTTTTTCTTCAAACTAACTACATGTACTAACCAATACATAAATTGTGTTTTATTATTTATTTGCAGCATTGGGACCAACAGTATCATCGGTATTACCAATGTTACCAAACGTTAGTGAGAATCGAAATCCCCAAGGAATGAACCAAGCTGTAGGACATGTCGATTTCTACCCGAATGGAGGTGGAAATCAGCCTGGATGTCACGGTAAGAGAAATTCAAATATACGAAATGTCATTTACGAATTTACCCAACTCTTTTTAAATCTTCAAATTAATTCTGGAAGGCAAATACTTCTGTAAATTAAAAATCTATCACCATTACTACAACGCACTAGTACAGTATATCATTGATTTATATAACGACAAACGTTCTTCTAGATTCCGAATGTAACCACAAACGAGCTGTGGCTTATTACATTGAATCATTTCGTGACGTGAAATTATGTCCATTTTTCGCGCACGAATGTGCTAGTTACCTTTCGTTTTACAATGGCATGTGCAACGCTTGCGATGAAGATGGGAGTAACTGTGTTATAATGGGATATCCCTCCAACCAATTGATACGAACAGAAAAAGTGAATCGCAAATTCTATCTCATCACTGGCGAAAAGGAGCCGTATTGTGGTGAAAATGCTGTTAATCTTTCATGTATTCGTTTACTAGGCTTATGTTTTGTTTTGTTGGTTGTTTTTTTATGTATGATTTATGTTTTTCTTACTTCACAAATTACCTTTCATTCGCGTGTCCGAATGAATCGCAACTAAATTTTTCAGCTTTTCAATACGGTATATATTACGGATTTAGAACAAAGCTGACCAGAATCTATGAAATAATTACACGTATTGTTCCTTGGAACGACGACGTGCATCGATTTAACGTGACTTTACGGTACGAATCCAATGTCTGTTTACTTTTTTCATTCAATAACTTAAATTTCACAAAAAGCTAATATTATAAACATCTTACAAACGTGATTAGAAAGTAGTGGATCTTAAAACATAGGTCTAAATTACAACGTTACTCTACGCCTCCCGCCCATATCATCAAAATTCATACTCCAATGATATTTAATTTTGGCATCGTCATATGGAACTTTACATGTTTTATCTCCTCGAGTTTTACTTAATGATTTATTTTTAGACAAGGAAATACTACGAATTTACATGTAGTTGTTGGAATTTTGGGAGATTATAAAAAATCAATGGACATCGAACCATCAGTGAAGGAACTACAGCTTGAATGGAATCAATCTTTCCCGCTTGAAAGACCTTCTAAAATGCGTACCGATATTGAAAAGAAAAAACTTGACATCACTAAAGTTGGTCTATTGTCTTTAAATTCAAAGGCTAGACGGTAAGTTAGCTTAACACGACCACCAAACATTAAACTGTGTTGTATTAAAATATAATTATCGACACGTATATTTGCAGACTAAGTATGGAAACGTATTTTCGTCCATGTTCGTATACTGTCAAGATGTCAAGGAAATGGTGGTATTATTTCAAAAGGAATAATTTTCCCTATTCTTACTGTGACGGTATTTAACAAAATACAAGCCACTCAACAATAAGAAAAATTGTACTTTGTAATACCGGTAATAACATTAGAGTATATTAGAAATATAAATACAGAAAATAAAATGTTAACACAGTTAAATAAAAAGCGGTTTTAATGTTTTAGAGTTAAGAAATGCTAAAACAGAGTAATAAAAAGTGAAGATTAGCGACACTTTTGCTGTTAACGTCATCTGAATATTAATTGTTTTTTCCTACAACAAATAATATAGGGTGTCCACAAACTATCACCACAACTTCAAAGCTTCGTCAAAAATTTATTCATTAAAATATTTTGATGTGATTGGTTCCATATTAAAGAAAAACTCTCCAAGTTTTGATCAATATTGAAATATTAACGTATACAACTCCAACTCGCTAAATATTTCTTTTCTGTCTATTAAATGTAACTAAATATATTTTTGCGAAATATCAGTTTTTACTATAATAAAAACAACCAAAATTATTTTTTTAACTTATAAAATGAACTCAAAATTACACAGCCTCCCTAATGCTAGTTTTAAGTAAAATTCGAGTAGTTATCATTAAAAATTCCAGCATTTATTTTATTTATTTGAAATTTTCCACCCAGCTAGGGGTAGGGGAGACCGGGGTTGGTTGTTACACTTTTACTTTCAGATTTTTTGTAGTTTTTGTAAAAACGTAATTTCAAAAATATACATAGGTGTACGAGAATACACTCATAGAATGATGCCAACTCAATTAGTTTACTCATAGTTTATGAAATTATGATGATGAACGCACGCTAAACGAGCATGTGGCATAACGTATGAACCAACTTCTCGAATTCTGGTTCGAATGATCTTGGCGTCCACTAATTGGTTGCCGGTGAATTTCCAATAAATGGTCTATACTACATCATCGGTTGCCGATCGCTTCTTTACATACTATAATTAAAAATTGCATATGGAAAAGCGACACGTCAACAAATGTGTCAATAATCACGATGATAACTAGAAACATGAATCACACGGTTTAAACCAGTTTTACAGAAGGTAAAACACTTATTAATGTCAAAAAATCAGAAAATTTACATGCATGTAATAACCACCATTATCTAATTATCCTTTTTACACCACATATATAAACCCCACGTTTACAGTCAAACTTCAGTTTGTGACAGCATCGTTAACTACTATCACTGTTCTTGGCCCAGGAAAATTAAAACCAAGATGCAGTTCACACTAATTAGTTTCTTCTACCTGTTTCCAGCATTTTCACTTTCTGCTCTTTTCGACTCGGATGATGCTTCCTGTGAACACGCAGAAAGTATGTTTCATATTTTTTATTCCAGCACATTTAGCGGAAAACGCACTTCTCATAAACGAATACCGCACAAAGTGTCCCAAAAGTCATCATTCCATCCATTCATTTTCATTATAATTCACATTCTTTTCTTTCTTTTGTTTAAACGGGTGAAGTTATAAATAATTTGAACCAAAATTAGCTACTTGTATTTGCGAAAATTCATCAAAAAGTGGGTAATATTGATTTTGAGAATTAATTTGATAGCTAATCGAGGGTGTTGATGCTTTACCGTTTGAACCACTCGGGTCACTACCTTTGCTCAATTAGCTGGTACGTTGTCTTGTCGTCGCTTTCTGGTCAGGATTCAGTTTTTCCATGGCAAAACATGATTTAGCATGGTTTTTCTAAGCTCGAAATCAAGAACGTCTTGACCAGGTCAATGTGTAAATGTCAACATTGACGCGCTCGTTCACTACACAAGCTTACCAACATCCATGAAAGAAAAAGTCCCCGATAATGATTTCAGTGAGGAACTCCATGTCCTGTCTTGCACAGGATTAAATTTTTCTTCACCTTTATGATGATAAGCTCACTCCATTGTAGCCAAACGTGAAGCAAAACATTGATTTCACCCTTTTAAGTTGTCTTTTTTCAATTCTTGAACCTTCAACTGAGATGCTGTCAAACTCACTTCACACGAAACTATCATTGTTTTCTGTTCAGATGGGTTTTGACTTTTATTTGGCTACATGAAATTAGAAGCCTAATGCATGGATATCCAGTCCAGTTCATAGTAGTTGACGAATTGGGACATTTGAGGACCATTTTTGGTTCATTCAAGATGAAAAGGAAAATATGTTTTTACAAACAATGGTTTTCCAACGCAGTTGCAAATGTAGTACAGGTAGCCATTTTCGGCTTTCCGGTACTTTTTCGTGACATTTAATGTCTCCATTTTATGTGTTCGATTTTAAAACTAAAACACAGCTGATCAACCCTTTTAACATCTAATACTACATGCATTTGCTTAATTTTTCGCCCTAGTCTGCTCTGCTCTAAGATTTTCAATTATCCATTCTGTTTTGCTTTACTTCACATTTGCTATACCTCTAAATTGTTTGTGGTTGATAATGCAATGTAAATTTGTTTCAACTCATTGACATTACTAGGTGCATATGCATATTAATATGCAAAATAAGTCACAATACATTTATATCTCATAACTTTCTAGACGTTCAAAATGAAATTTTGAACTTTTCTGAAATGAGGGGGAGGAGGGTTCACACAAATCTATTTTCTCATGGAAGAAATTTTATGCAAATCCCTACTAATATATAAATGCAAAGTCTGTCTGTACGTTTGTGATTCTACCACGCAAAAATTACTGATCCGATTAACTTGATTTCTTTTGTCAGCCTATTAGAGGTCCCAGATAACATAGTAAGTAAGTTTTATCCAGATTGAATGTACCATAACTAATCTCGGATAATCAAGATATGCTTATAAGCTTCGTGCTGCCGGTAGCACGTTGCGCCTGCGTATGACGTACCATGACAGTTTTAAATGTTTAATTGTAAAACGACCGCGAACGAAGCCGTGGGTACCGCTAGTTAAAACATATAACTTACATCAACTGAAAGCTTATTCATTACGCTATCCAACCTTGAAAAAAACATCTGAACCCCTACTATTCATATTGATACTTCAGAGTTAACATAAGATAACAGAGGATGTGGTTTCACACAACTTTCTAAACTTTTGAAAAGAAGTTGTACGTATACTGTATAAAAAAGTTTCACAAGTTCTTCATGTATAGCTTTAATCCAAACTTATTTAATTGTTAGTTTTCTTGGACCGGTTTTGTTACCCAGAATTGGGTTATTACAATCCTTATGATTACTATGACAAGAAATACAGACCTAATGGACATGCTGTCTATCCCTGGTCGAGAGAGCGAATCAACACCACCTTCGCTTTATACACATTAAAAAATAAACACGCCGACAAACCTCATCAGTATTTGAAAGCCCATATATCCGAGGATTGTGAAGTAAATTTTAGGAATTCCGAACTGGTGACGATTTTGGTTCACGGTATTCACGATGCAGATAGTCGCCCGTTGATAGAGGTAAAATACGTTTAACTAATAAAAAATTGAAGCTTTTTTTTTCATTACATTTTTTTATCCATATTTTTAATGGACACCGCAGAAGGTTGCCTTGGATACTTTGGCCAAATTTCCTTACAAAAAATCTCCACTACTGGCCATTATAGTTGATTGGACTGCAGGCGTCAATTTCAGTTATCATCAGTCTGTTGCCAATACATGGGTGGTCGGTGGAGAAATATGGCTCATGATGAAAACTTTAGTGGTAAACCATGAGTGAACTAAAACTTCTTTGGCTAACTGTTCACATTTCTGACATTGAAACGTAAAAAATATAGGATTGCAACGTAACGACTTATGAACAGTTTCATATCATCGGCAACGAGTTGGGGGCTCATGCTGCGGGTTTTGCTGGACAAAGAACCAATGGGAGCATCAGACGTATTACCGGTAATATCTTACTTGCATAATACAGGATGAGTTTTAAGTACGGTTCCATAGGAATATTATAAAGGCTATGATCATGAACATATATATATTAAGTTTGGGATATAGCGTCGGCTATCTACGGTGGTGGTATTTCCATTGATTTTGAAATTAAATTTCACGGATTTCGTATTGTTAAATTGAATCCTATTAATCATAGCTACCAAGTCATATTTAGAAAGTTGTAGCCACGAGCTCATTTAGTCAAAATCATCTTATGTTTTATTTATTTCCAACCAAAATAAAAATTCATGCAACATTATAGAGTAAAGGGCACGCTGTCTCTACAACAGCTTTTTTGCAAGTCACCCATGCTCTTCAGTGAGTTATTTTAGTTTATAGTTGTTATGCATCTTTAAATTCGTATTTAAATTAACCATGCAACAATTAAATTAACCCCACATGTAATACCCAAGTGTCGGTCTATTATGTTTTGGTAAACGGTTCTTTTTATAAACCTAGTTGGTGCCTTCTACCAGAGGGAGCTTGGAACCTTCTACCTCTCACTCTTCCAGAGGTGCTGAAAAACCATGCACGTACCAGGCATCGTGTTTACCGCTTTTTGAAGCTGTCGAGTCTTGACCAACTTGTTTAACTAAAATGTTGTATTGGTTGTGTATTCTGTGGGCGCCATGTGAACGTGACACCCTTTCGGGCAGTTGATGCACCTCTCCAAACCAAATACCTACCTACTAACTAAATAAACTCCACTGAATAGCAAAAATGAATTGCAGAGAAGTTGTTGTAGGAGCAGCATGCTATTTTACTTTGCATCAACTTTAATTTCAGTTGGATTGTTGATAAATGAAACAAAAGTGGATTCTGACTACATGGGATAGTGACTCCCAATTTATAAATATGACTTGGTAGCTACAACTCATGGTTTTCGATGTATCAATGAGTTTTTCGTAAAAATAAATTTCAAGGTCAATGAAATAAAACCATTGTAGAGAGCGCTGTCAAGCCACTATTATATTCTAAACTCAATATTTTCATTATAATAGCCAAGGTCAATGGAACTATAGGCATACTTAAAACTCAGCCAGTATCTTACCCATTATCTAATTTACTTCAAGAATATACCATTTTAACTATCTCTAAAACACATTTATGTGATATTATCATGTCCCAACATATTAAAACCACTACCATACTTCAATTGATTGAAAATCAAACTTTTGCTATGTTCTTTGTTTGGTTAATGCACGGTAGCCCTTGATCCAGCGACTAAAGGGTATGAAGGAACGAGAGAACACATGCGTCTGGATCCAAGCGATGCAAAGTTTGTCGATACGATTTACACACATCTGAAGACAAATATACCTACAAGTAACTGTTATTAATCGATTCCAATAAGCTATCTGTTTCTTAAGAATATTCTAACTAATAAATTTACAAATATCAATTTTAGCATAAATATTAGTATTATTTGAATAAAAAGTATGTATAATTCTTGTTTTGACTGTAAAGCTTATGAAGTGAGTCAAGGTGTCGGACACATGAATTTCTATCCAATTGGAAGTGGTCAACAACTTACATGTGTTGATGGTAAGGTTAAAACATAATCCTTAACTAGATTCTAAAACAAGTGTTACTGTAAAAACCTTTAAATATTACTTCTGTGTGGTGTAAAGAACCACGTAATTGAGTTAATAAAAACATCTCTTTTCTAGAATTAAACTGCCAACATTCGCAAGCTCTCAAATATTACAGCCTAGCATTGAAAAATCTTGATCCAAGAACCTGTAACTTCTGGTCGCAAGAATGTGACGGTTACGAATCTTTCTTACAAGGCAATTGCAACAACTGTGGTCCAGATGGATCGAACTGTCAAAAAATGGGATTTTGGGCCAACGTTTTTCGGCAAAATCGTGGACGAGTGAATCGTAAATTCTATCTCATTACTAACGAAACAACTTCTTGTGGTAGTAAGTATTTCAATAATGTTTTCCGCATGATTTTGCCTCACTCTGTATTGCATGATCTAAATGCCTGCTTTTCCTTCGAACAATATTTTCACTCGTCCAAGAAATAAAATACTGATAAAATATCAAAAATAATTAATCTTTTTCAGTTTGCCAGTACAGTATCGAGATCGTGCTTTTGACACAACCAGTCGATTATGGCCATTTACTCATTACCCTTCACCAAAACAATTCCAAGCAAACTTTCTCTATAGAAGTCCAGTAAGAGTCCGTAGTTTTCATTTAATAACTATATCTTCCACAAACGGCAATCAACCTCTTAAACGTGATTATATACTAGTTAATGACCTTTTAATAATCATGTGAAAGTTGTGATGAGAACGACATTACAAAAATAAAACACCAATCTTTGTCACGTCTGATGGGTCATTCCAGGTAAATAGGGACATTATGTCCTATGGGAAAATTTAATTCGAAAGTCGAATAACTTGAAAGTTAAACTATTTCCTGGAACAGATTGTGTTTGAAGTTCGAGGGTCCACTGTAGATGTATCAGTATCAAAACAGTTTTATTTTGTAGAATTACAAAATTTTAAAATTATTAAATTTATGTTCGAATTGCCGTTTCATAAAATTAAAAGAAAATTTTTGGTTCCTATAATATTAATTGTCTACAACTTTTTTAAGTGTTTAGTATTTAAAATTCTGATGTTGTTCGAATGTTTATATAGAACAATCGTAGTATTAAAATTTCAATTGGAAAAATTACCGGTACTTTTTGAATTTTGTTTACTCAAACACTCCTAAGTCAGACTGGTATTGTAACGTAAGTGACTGGTATTATTAAACATCAATTAAAATGAATGCATTTATCAAACTTCGTTGAGGAAGTTAAATATAACTTCCATATGTTATTTTTTATCAATATGTTATTATTTTAACTACTAATTACTAATTTTCAATGTCTAAGAAAAATTGAAAATTGAGTACAACTAGTACATCACTATGAAATCGCAATTTCAAGTATTTAAAATTCTCTGAATGTAACCTAAGTGACCGTGGAATGACCCTTAAGTTCGAAATCGCCAAATTCAACATTTACAGTTTTCATTTTCAGAATTCTATTTAGTTCTCAATAATTTTTAGGTCAGGAAAGCCATTTATTAAGCAAGTCGTTGGTGCGTTTCGGTACAACGATTGTGGTCAGATTCATAAAATTGACGTGCTTTGTTTACCACGGAACGACCAGTTTCTGTCTCGTTTATTATGTGCCGAAAAAGACCGTTTTTGGATCAAGGAGATTCGAGTAGAAGGGTAAAATATACATTTATCGTAAGTTTAGCGTACCGATATATATGTTACCGATAGTGTGTAGAATCCAGGAATTTTGTCGAATGCCAAGCCTGGTTTAGACAATGTTCAATGTATGAAAATAGTACTGGACTAGTTACGTTAAGCACAAATTTAAGTCAGGTTTAAAGTTAGGGATGAATTTAGACTCAAATGTTTTTAGAGCTAATGCTAACTTACCTAAACTAACCATGACTAACCTAAATAGTTGTATGAAAAGTGTTATTTTATACTTTGGCAAATATGGCCAGGCATTGTATAGGATGCCTTGATTCTATACACACGTTGCCAGTAACAAATACAAAGGTTGTATAATCGCTACTACAACCATTTTATCATACCGAAACCTTGTATTCAATGCTTAGTTAATAATAATTCCATGTCGGTACACAAGTCCTAATTGCCTAAATATACAACAAATTGAAAATAATCCATGTATTTTATAATTAATCGACACGTCTGTTTGTATTAATAGACTACTTCAATGGTTCCGCACAAACGGCACTGTGCTATGCCAAAATAAACTAGAAGCCATTAATGCGAATAAACTCTATTCATTCGATAATTCTAACTGCACCCAACTGGATGAAACCTTCTCCCAATCCATTCCAAGTAAATAATGCACTGTACGAGTATATCAGATGCAACATATTTTTTCATCATCGTTAATTTCGTATGTCCGCAAACATCCATTAAATATTTTATATGTATGCTATAATATAAGGGCGAAGGCGGGTATGTATGTCCACACGTTTAGGAGAGTGTTTCACGTTTTAATTCCAATTCCTATAAAATGTTTAGAAAATGTCCATTACTATCCTGAATTGGGAATCTACGATCCTATTAATCATATTGATCGACACGACGAACCTCATAAAGCTATTCCTTGGTCGAGAGAACGTATCAACACCAGCTTCGCTTTCTACTCTACTCATAATAGCCATCTACTTCCTATGTACACCAAAGTCCCCTATTGCCAAGAAGTGCAAAACCCTTCACAAATGCTGGTTAAGTTTATAGTTCCCGGATTCCACGGTGGAAATGATGATTTTGAATGGCAAATGGTAAAGTTTATGTTTAATTAATGCGAATAAATAACCACTGTCTGTCTAATTGAACCGTTGTGCAGAAATAACATAAGCCACGTTTTTGAAATTTTACAGGAAAGCAAAAAAAAAAAACACGTCCCACCCTTAAAATATGAATGACACAGTTTATGCTCAAGGTAGGTAGGTACTTGGGGTTTAACGAGGGCACCGACTGGCTTTTACAGCTATGTCATTTGGCCCTCAGACTT
>JAQIWH010005723.1:0-14079 GCA_034695005.1 Cryptops parisi | reverse complement strand
ATATAGTAGTAGTTTCGCTCTGAGACTTTAGATTTATGCGATCTTTGAGTATTTCTTTATTCGGTTTATGCGAGTATAGATTTATTTCATTTTTTATTTCTGCAAGTTTTGATTTATGCGAATTTTAATTTATTTGATTTTAATTGGAGCACTATGAAGAAGCAAAATATAGACAAAAATATCAATTATGCGAATTTCGATTTATGCGAATCTAAATTAATGCGATCGTTGAATAATGTTTAATTTGATTTATGCGAGGACTTACGCGGTTTTAGATTTATGCGCTTGTCACTTTATGCGAATTTGGTTCCATTGGACTATACAGTATAATCATAAACGTCAGTAAATGGCAGAAGACGTGTCAATTACCAGCTCTCACAAACTCACTCACGAGTGAAGCAAATATAAAACTTGTACAAAAAACTCACTACAGTAGTATATTAAACTACTGTAAAACTTTAAATTTTAACTTTTACAATACAACTTAACTGTACTAATTTCCCTCGATACAAACTGAAATGAACTGTGACGCTCCTTATTTTTTAACTTCGAAGAAACGAGTTACAAGCTGCAGTATAGAGTTACAACTAATGACCAAAAATTGCTTCAACTTGTTATATGTAGTTATTAACATAAAAAAATAAAATAATAATCTTCCAAAAAAAAAATCAAATATTATGGTACAAAAAAATTCAGTAGTGAACAGAAAATCAGTAGTCAGTCACCGACCAGTAGTCAGCCAGCAACTCATTTTTTCGTGAACCGAGTGGGCGGTGATAGTAAAAAAGAAGAATAATAACGTAAGCAATTTTTCATTCTTTCGGTCATGATATAGTAATCCATTACATGGAGTATATAAAGTATTACTATCATCGTGAGACTCGTGCCTATCGACACTCGAGTTCTCATTGGTGCGAATTAAAATCGACCAATTAGGCCTTCAACCTGTAATTGGGACACCAGTCGGAGGAAGAAAAAATTAAAAAAGCAAACACTATCAAGGAAGAAATAAATGTGAAGAATAAAAAATACATTAATGAAGATACGAAACCGACAGTTGGATGGTACCTTTAAATCCAATTATGAAAAAAAACCGTTTAATTAATACACAACTAGTAGTTAAATGCACGCACTCGATCGTGTAATTTGCATTTAAGTTGGCTTACAGTACGATTATAATCTAAAAAGGTAATTGGGGAGTTGACTACTTGTTAATTAATATTAAGTATAATTAGTTCAGCCGAAGAATTTTTACAAATCTGAAGGAAATGAAAAGTGGATAAAAGTGTAGGTCACGATATAAAGATAAAAGTATAGGTCAAAATTCACGTACAAAAAGAAAACAGTACAGCGAAATATATTGACGAAATTAAATCTACATTAAAAATGCCTTTTAAGCATACTCTTTGTATATTGCCATATACTGTATGTATACATACGGTTTGCGAAATAATTTTGTAATAAACGGATAGTGTTGGTAGAAACTCCTAGTTGGATGCACTGTGCAATGACTGATGATCGATTTAGAGTGTCAAATGCCTTGCTTAAATCGGTTTTAACTTATTTTGTTGAGGAACGTTGTCGTTAAAAATTTGGATGTATCATAATACCAAAAAATCCATTTTTGTTTTCTGCATGTTTCGATTTATGCGAATTAAAACTTATGCAATCGCTCAGTAATTTAGATATTTCAATCTCTGTGTGTTTTGAGTAATTCCATTTTTTTTTTATTTCTGCACGTTTCGATTTGTGCGAATTTTGATTAATGCGAATTTCAATTTTATGCGAAATTAAATTTATACGAACGTTGAGTAATTCGATATTTCATTTATTCGAGATTTGAGTAATTCCATTGTTAATTTGTTCGATTTTCGATTTATATTACATTTTTTTTTACATTGAACTTTTGCAGTTGTTGATTTATGTGGTTTTCGTTTTATGCGTTTTTTTGTACATTGGACTATACAGTATATTCTCATAAACGACTGTAGATGATAGTATACGTTCAATTCCAAGCTCACAAGTGAAGCTAAAATAAAGAGTATAGGGTCATTCCATGACACAAACAAACAAAACAATATCCCCACATGCTATAGCACGAGTTAACTAGTTTTATTATAAAAACCAGCCCTACAGTATTAAACAGAGGCTTTACAATATTTTAAATAATAATTATACATTATTATAAAAATTATCACCAAACAGTTTTTCGATTACACTTTTTAGTACAATACTTTATGTAGTGTATAATTTATGGTGCGTGATTTTTGTCCTAGTGGTTATTAAATTTATTTTTATACTCGATAAACTTAAGTGATCTAGGAGATAATTTATTGAATTCCAATTTTAGTTCTTTATCATTAAAAATTAAAGTCTAACATTAAAAGTAATGCTCATTTAAGATGTTTCCCAAAGTTTTCGGTACTTTAAAAACGTATTAAGAGAAATTTCACCATGTTAGAAAAACAAAAATTCTTGAAAAATACTTTACTTATACACATCGTATAAATGGTTTCATTAAAAGAAATCAACCACGGAAAAAATAAACCTAACAACCTTTTTATATAATAAAGCTCGGTATCATTAAAATGCATGAACGCATGAGAACCATTATTTCATGGTCATGTACTCCTACCCTAATAATAGATCACACAAACCAGAGCAGAACCGAATCCATTTCAAAAACAACTTAACCCTTTATATGTAATATATAAAAAAAAACATCATCATCATCATACTACCCTATGATACAAATTTCTCTCCTCAATATCCAAAAATCCCTACACAAATCCGAACTTTCGGTACCGAAAAAACTCCTCATCGATTTTTCATCATCAACATGGCTCTAAGAGTTGATTTAGTTGTCACCGGAAATGGCTATTCGTTGGGTGTGTGGGTGGGAAGAGAATAGAGAAAAACTTTTCTTTCTAATTGCGGCAATTAGGCAATGATGTTACAACGACTGCGTCAGCCATCTTTCTTCCAACCCACACGCCCTAACGCGATAATGAGACAGTTAACCCGCAGCGCCGCATTGTAGTAGAGTGTACGGTATTGCGATTAGACGCCACACCGCGTTTTAATTTTCGATGAAATGTCCTTTTGGCTTCTTCTTCTTCTTCTTCTTGGAAACGTCACCAAAAGAATTTAAGCCGCCAAGAAAGAGACATCTGTTAACCAACAGACCAGACAATGACAACATGGAACAATTTTCACTCACTTCATCTATTACGGCGTTTTTGATCTATATAAATAAAATAATCATGTTTTGTTTTTTGCGCTCATAACTTATAAAATATTGAACCAATTTCTAACGAAACATGACACCTAAATTGACATGACTCCGGGAAACGTTATAGACGTGTACATTTTTTTTGAACCTGAAAAACGCGACCTTTGTATACACCCCGACCCCAAATTTTATGAGTTTTCGTATTAATTGTATTTTGTGTCTATGAGACGTGAAATTTGCAATAAATAAACACTGGCGTTGTTGAAACTATATAAAATAGGGAGGCAAGTGTTTCCTCTATACATATCCATCTGTCCGTGAAAGAATGTATCCCTTGGCATTAACAACAAGTGACACGTATGTTGCGAAGTAACATGAGTCTATGCAATTTTACCATCCTGAGGCATAATTTTGAGCAAAACAACAATAGATGCAAAGATATCAGTGCATTACGTGTGAAGTAGCTCATAGACAGCAAGGCGAGTTCAGATCTTCAAACGCGTTTTTCTCGAAATTGTAAAAAATTGTACTTAAAACACCATTTTAACGCTAGGCCCTTCAATTATTCGCGAACTAGCAAAAACACTCGCGAAAACGTGTAGTCAGTCACTCGTAATAATTAATAATAATTGATAAGTTATAAACACACATACAGTTACACATTCAAGAGAATTCATAGTAATTCATAATTATACCCCTACACAAACTGGAACTAATTTCCTTATTGAAAAACCGTTTAACAAAGGTAATAAGTATCGACCAAAACGTTTCACAATATCTATTGCCCCCCTTACAAGTCCTTGACACTTATCATTTATTAATTTTTGTTTTCCAAAATTTTTAGAACCATAATAATAATAATATAAAAACGCCATTATTTCCACTTCATTTGACGGACGCGTTGAATGAATATAATTTTTTTCCCCAAAACTTCCGGTTTGTTTGTTATGTTTTTTGTCACCAGTTGGGGTCGACAATAGCCTTAGGGTTACTTCCTTTTTTTTCTGGCACGGTATAAAACCCTTTGATCACGGATCTTAGTCTGTCATCGAGTGCGTGGGAGGTCGAACACGAGTCGACCATTACTTGGTACCACAAAAAAAAATAGGGTGGTGGTTAATCGCTACCTATTACCCCCAACAGCACGACAAACAGTTGTCCACTTTTTTCTTTCAAAGTATAGCAACTCCATTAAAGTAACCAATTTTTTTATGTATCGATGATGATGATGGTGATAAAGTTGAAAGTGACGATTTTGAAGTGTTTTTTCAACCCCGTAGGAGTTCAAAAGGAAAATTACATTGTTTGGTGAAACTTGTCAAAGAAGCAAAAAGTCACGCATCATATGAAAAACAACGAATTATCTCTAGATATTGTATTAAACTTACATCACGCTACACTGTAACACTATAACTAGACTTCTTTGCAAAATGTGTTTAAACCATTTTACAGGGTGTCCAAAGTTAGGACACATAATGGATACTAGACTTAGATCTTTTGCTAAAAGTGTTGATCTTTGCATTGAAAATTGCACGTTTTTTGGTACAGTATATTCTTATAAACGACTGTAGATGGCAGTATGCGTTCAGTTCCCAGCTCACAAACTCACTCACAAGTGAAGCTAATATAAAAGAGGAATATAAAAACACGTACAGTACAATGACTTGTCTTTATTTGTGTACTACAGTATTTGACTTTGTCGCCTCCCGGTTTTATGAGAACACCCGGTACAATTAATAAATTCACGGTGGTCTTGTACCGTTTATCTGTACCATAATATAAGGGTTAAGTCAAGTTCCCACATTTCTTTCACAACGTTTAACACTGCATTCTTCTTTCACTTCCACCACTTAAACAAATAAATCAAATTGCAGATAATTATCAACTACACAGAAGCTACAAGAATGGTGTTGCAAACACAAGTGTCAAGTACCGTTTATCCTATTTGTACTTCTCTATTGACCAAGAAATTAAACGTATATAAAAAAATACCTAACAAACTTGTATATAAAACATTACTAACATCATTATTTTTTTTTATATATATATATATTAAAAAGTGCCCAACAACAAGGGCACGACAAGGACGAGAAGGAAACGTACAAAGAAGCTATAATTTCTTGACCCCGTACAAAAGTATGCTTCTGTTTGTTTGTATGTTTGCTGACTCACGAGTTTTTAGAACATTGGTCCCAAAAAATAAAAAGGAAATTTACAACCAAAAAAAAAATGGTGGCGACAAAATACTCTTCACACATCAAGGCTTCTTAAGTGTAACAAAAGAAATTCTGTTTCGTAACTTTTTTGGTACTTGCAACTAATATACTTGAAGTACATAACTCCACTTGTACATATTCGTTATACATACTAAGAGTTGTAAATTTTTGTACTTCGGTTTCGAAACTTCAGATAGGAGCCAAAAGCTAAAATATGGTAGCCTAAATCACATTGTACTAACTATGTACTAATAAATAGTTAGTAAACCAATTAATAATGTATTGGTTAATTAGCACTGATGTGTATTAATTCGTACTTGTACAAACGATTATATTTTAAAATAAGTTCTATTTTTTATACTCTTTATATTAGCTTCACTTGTGAGTGAGTTTCTACATAAAACAACTAACGACTCGATAGATTTTGATAAATGAGGTGTTTATGGATTCGTCTTAGTCTACCGAGTGACACTGGCTATATAGCGTCAACGAAAAACCAAGAAGGCGAACGCTACATGCCATATATCCATTATTCTTTAGTCCCTCCTACAGGCTAAATGACTCGATGGATTTTGATGAATAAGGTATCCATGGATTCGTCTTAGTCTCACGAGTGTCACTGCCTACATGTTATTAATTAAAAACTAATATTGTGGACGGCTATATGCCAGTATATAGAGTATGCCTAAAAAACATTTTAAATGTACACTCGTTTTTACTATTAATTTTATCAGCGAATAACTACATTTTATACGATAGATATCAAACGCTAGAACAAATACTCTATTCTATACATAAGCTATTCTATACACAAGTTATGTATACACCTGAATCATGAAAATACCTAGACATAGCATACATACACCGAAAGTTATGAAAATTTTCAACTGCACAAATGATTCATAATCACCCTGTATACTAAATATAACATTAATTAAAACAAATCCCTTTGCAAATAACATATATTAAAATCCCTCTGCATACACTAATATTCTAAACAGTATAGTGCTTACGAAGTATTATATGGTATAATAATACTTCCTAAGCATTTTATATGAAAAGTACGTGTACAGTACTATAAAAGGTACTACAAGCTTACACAAAAGCCAAATAGAGTACAGGATGTAACCTATCACTCACTCACACATCCCATGTCACGTCATAGAAAGAAAAAATGAGAACATAAAATAATAAAAAAAAACTAGTGACCCTATATAGATAAAAAAAATTATATATATATATATACATATATCTAATAGGCTAGTGGTTGTGTAAGGTTGTCTACCCTTAGTGCAGGGGTCAAAAAGGAAGTTTCAACTATAAAGGTACAAGTCGTTTTATCACCCCCCTTAGTTCGACCTTTTGTACAGTAATTGCCATCTGTTGTTACCTGGAAGCGACAGAAATGACTTTGGACGCCATGTTTGATGAATAGTAATCTCCCCCTAAAAAAAAAAATGGTTGACTATCCCCCATTTTGAACACAAGGTTGTTATTAAGTCGCACTATAAGATGTGACCTTTCGATGACTCGCCAAACAAGTTCGCACTACATAGTTTTATAGAGCGATGCTTCGTTTGGCGATATCGGTTTCCAAGTAAATATATCGTTAATTGAAATTATCGTTAATCGAATATATATATGCCAGAAATGTTGATTGTCATATAATATAAAAATCGCAAGATAGAAAAAAATGAGGAAGAAATTGAGATCTTTTTAATTTAGGTTTCGGTTATATTCCTACCATTTATCAGTGTTTTTAAGCCGAGTGTAACTATATATGATTTTATGAAAACGCTAACATATCATCGACATGTCCATCGTCCATTAAATCCAGCTAATGATTGGCACATGTGGAACAGCAATAAAAACTTAGTAAATTTCAACTTTACCTAAAGTCATTTCATTACAAAGTTAAGTACAACACAAAAACGTCCAGGTATTTCCAAGCTTCGGTTTAGTTGGTGACCAAGAGTTTATTCAAATGTGGTTAAATTCCAACACAAATCATCATTGGCAATGAATGAAAGCACAGCTAATTGGATGTTTGATGTTGGGATTTAATCAACACCAGAAAAAACAAAACAATCGCTAAGCACGCGCAGTTGGACCAGACCCCCTTATTTAACAGTAAGGATTGAACGTTGGATTTTAACCGAACAATGAAACCCTTTTGTGTTCGCACCTGTGTTTTGGCCCTTGAGGAAGCCCTTCGGTAAAGGAGGCGAAACGTTGGGAGGTTTTTATCTGTCAATTTATACCTGATCAATGTTAAGTGGAAGTTTTTCAAAATAAAAAATGTCTCTTATTTGTTTTTCTTTTAGCAATGAAACATTACCGTTATTACAAACACGCGCATTTCGATAATTTCAAAAGCTTGAAATAAAGTAATGATTTGTTCGAAGTCACAGGCTTTGAAATCTCTGCCCCGCAGATTTACAATATGAAACCAACTTTCCCCCAAAATAACGTTAATGAAAATGAAGGGCCTAATGTAAAAAAATAGGTGTTAAGTAGTGTGTTTGTCAAAAATGATCTAGAAACATTTGTTTAATGAGTTAGGTCATGTCATGGTTAGGTGCAATTTTAAAATTTTTGGCAAAATAAAACTATGTGCAAATATATTAGTGCAAGAAGTGCAAAGTAGCCCATAGACAAGTTCAGATCTTTAAACGTGTTTTCCTCGAAACCGTAAAAATGTTAGGCCCTACTTAAAATCCTTTTTACACCAGGCCCTTCAAATAGTAATAACTTTGATTTATTGACTCACCTATCGGGATTGGAATTGTTGTATCGCGCAGCCATGCTTCGAATGATCTCGCTGCAGTTTCGGTTCATCATCTGTTCCATTTGCTTGATTACGGGTGGCGTCGTCGAACATCCGATCAAGGGATTGAGGAAGTGTTCCAAACCGGGTGGCGGCGTGGGCGCAAACGTCGCCAACCTTAAAGCACCCGTGGCGGCGGGTGACCGAGGGGGTGCCGGTGACACTGAAGGTGACGCTCCCAAGTGATCCGGAGTCAATCGCTCCGTTTTGATTTTCGCAGGGTCGACGAGCAGAGCATCCGTAGGCATGCTGTTGTTAGTCAAACTCGAACAACCCCCTACACCTGTCAACTGTTGTTGTGGCGGTGATGATGTACTACCACTACCACTACTAGTCGTAGCGGTAATCGGCGTCGTCGTCAACGTGGTAGTAGTAGACGATGACAACGATGCTGTCGTCGTTGATGAGGAAGAGGATGAGGTAGTAGTGGATGATGATGATGACGTCGTCGTCGTCGATGTTGATTCTTGTTGATTTTGTTGCACGTGTTGATGTTGTTGTTGTTGGTGATGATGGTGGTGATGTTGGAGGTTGACGCCAGCTTCGGCCGCAGCAGCCGCTGCAAAAGCGCGAAGCTGAGAAAGTGGTAGCGAAGAAGCATCGGCGCATGCGCCACTCCTCCCTAATGGGGTTCCTGCTCCGGGGCTGGATACGGGTGGATGAAGAAGGGCGAGCGTAGTAGGAGAAGAAATGCTCGTAGTGATGGTACCTCCACCGACGACGGTGGTGGGGGTAGAGGAACAAATAGTAGTGTTACTGTTGGTGACGATGGTCGTAGTATTGGTGCTGTCCTTGTCGCGAGGTGATCGCGCCTTCTTGCGGCCGCGAGCTAGCGTCGAACCGAGGCGACACGAGAGTGATTTGTTAGGACTGTTATTGTTGCCAATGATGAGGGTGGGGGTGGTGGTATTGTTGTGAGCCGCCGTCGTCGGTGTCGTTGAAGAATCGAGAGCCGTCGCTGATGATGATGACAACATGGCAACAACCGAACTGGCTGTCATGCCCGCTTCCGATTCCGACAAAATATCTGCAATTGAAATGAATAAATTTTATGTAGTAGTTGTAATTACTGCACTATAAGTATTTGTAGTAATAGTAATACAACAATGAACTGCATAATGTAAGGTGTATTTAAATTATAACAATGAACCGCATAAACATAAGCTGTAACTTATTAAGACAGTAAACTACAAATTGTAGAATAATATAAACAAAATTGTAGAATAATATAAATAAATAAACACGAGGCATCCTCTGGTTACCATACCAACCACGGGAGTTCATTTCTAAGAAAAAATAATGTCACCAGATGTCGCCCTATGTCACGACTCACTCTCACAAGCTCACTCATCAGTGAAATTAATATGAAGTTTGTGAAAAAGCAACTTGTCGCTTTATGAAGATTTCGATATATGCGGTTTTTTGATCTATTCGAGAATGTAACCTCCGCATATATCGAAGTTCTGTATATGTTGTACAGTTAAATTAATTTAGTTTTTGATATTAGGTTCTAAGGTGCGTAACATTTGACTCTACGGTATTTTTTTGCCTATATGATTCATTTTTCTGTCATTTAGCAAAAATTTTCGTTTATACTACGTTAAATTAAATATAATTAAAGGAAAACGTAAACACGTTACAAAAAAATTTTAAAATGTGAGGGGAAAAATTAAACATGTAAACGAGTGAGATAGGAAAAAAAAATAACTGATGAAGAATCTTCTCACGCATCCTTTATGAAGATGTTATTGAAATTCTCTTTACGTTTACACTAAGCCGCTTATATTAAAAAAATATGTAAATAAAAATAAAACAAAAGAACAAAAAATATCGCATAAAAAACAACATACAAAAAAATTCCACATCAGTAAAAAGTGACAAACATTATTAAGGATTTTGCGCGCAAAAGCACTATCTTAACTAATAGTTTGGAAAAGGTTTTTACTCGTTTTAAAACTTCTTTTTTTTACACACACGTCAACGTTTCACCCTTCTTTGAACGACTTCTTTCAGGTGAAAACTTGGACAAAACTTAAAATATTAATTATATTAAAATATTCATAAAATCATAAAAAAAAAATCAATAAATTATCTATATAACTAAAATTCTTGAGTGAAGGGTGCGATGTCAATATCGATGACTCGATATAATCGAGTACTTTAATCTCCCTTACATCTACATTGGTATGCATCCTAAATTTGACCATGAATGAAACTAGACTGTACCATTTCTGGGTTAACTATCGCTTGCGACGGGAATAGCACACTAGTTGAGAATAAAATTACAAATAAATAGAATAAAACTCTTGTACATTATACAGGGTAATAAAAAAAATTCAGAAAGAGGTCTAACAACCTAACAAACAAGATAAACCTGAGATTCGATATCGTTCATATAAATTTAAAAGCATAAAAAAAAAATAATCAGAGAATTTATACAGGATGATCCAATTTTTTTCATCATCTTCTTGTTACACTCGGTTAAGCTTCGAGTACCTCTGGTTTAAATCATCATTCGAACGGAACAAACATCGAGACAGTTGAAGGCCTCTTTGGTATGTGTTGCAAGTACAGTATACGTGTGAGTGAACGAATGAGCAAAAAAAAACAAAAACGTATCGATTACGTAAAAGACTTCAAGGTTGGAGGAATGAGAATGGGGTGGTGAGAAAAGGTGGCAAAAGGCTCCGGTGAGAAAAAGGTGAAAGGTCGTCAAAGGTCAAACAGCCTCCGTCAAGAAGACGAGAACTGAGAAAAGGTGACACGACGCTGACCTTTTCAACTTGGCAACACGAAACCCTTTCACTTTCCACGAAAAATGTTGAAACGTTAGTTAGCCATCACTTTCTTTTAGTCTTACGAATAACACGACTATGTACTTTGTTTTGATATATACTACAAAAACTATATGCGTGTAATTTCAATGCACTACCCTCGCTCCTCGATTTTTATGCGAGAGATTAAGTTCTGACAGAATCTCGCAGAAATCGACAATTGTATGTTACCGTCATAGTCTGGATTCAGTCAAAACTCAGATTTGACTAGTGAAAACCAGAATTGACTAACCGATTAATCGGGTTTGGACTAATGAGATTGGGTTTTGACGATGACCATAGCACAACAAAATTTCCTGTCAAGTTCCAAAACTGCACCATCGCATAATAGCGAAAATTTTTCTCAAGTAACGAGAACTTGATGTATTCGAAAGTGGATCAGGTTTTAAAACTGGTTATCATAAACCATAATTTAAGAAAAAAATATTCATCAAATGTGACAAAGATAGGTGATAAAATAAGCGAAAAATATATACTTTTATTACCGACTGACTGAATACATTTTGAAAAATGTTATCAATCAACGTAACGTCTTCCTCTTACGGGATTTTTCCATAAAAAATAACAAATGTAAGATAGATAGCGTATGTCTTGAAACTTTACACATTCGTAAAGTATTTTTATTTTTAATCATCTTTTCAATTGACATTCTCATTTAATGACAATCTTAAATTTTCTAATTTATTTTCCTGAAAAAACCCTCAAGAAAGCAGCGAAACGTTGATGCGTTTTCATAGTTTAAAAAACCAAAAAATCAGAACAAAAGTGTAAACAAAAAACTTTCTAAAAAAATGCTCATTCGGATTTTCTTAACCTTTCTTGATTTTCTTAAGAAGCTCTTCAGAAGGTGGCGAAACGTCGATTCATTATCAAACATAAATCATGAGATGACCCATAAAATTTAATAAATGGAAAGAAAAATGGGACTTTTATTTCCTCATCTGGGTTTTCTTGTTTAGCTTAGTCTTGTTAACTTAATAAAGCTACACGTTTTTTATTGTTTTCCTGAAAGAAGCCCTAGGGCAGATAGCGAAACGTTGGTGTTTATTTTTTTTTTTTAAATAAGAAAATTTTTTTTTACCCAATTTCGTGTGAAAAATTAACAGAGGTGTACCCATGACTCATTTTGTATTATAAATTAACAACGCAAACGTCCTATTTCTAAAAATTGCTAAGTATCGAATCGTGTTGACACTTCGAAAGACACTTCGCAAACACCTGAAACAACACGACACAATGGTTAATCGGAAGGTGCTTCGCCTCATCTATTTTCTCTACAGGTGTGGTTTAAACAACAACCTTTCCATAGGTTAAAAGGTGACATTCGACACCGAACAACTCACTGAATAAACAACCTAGAAAAAAATGTCACCTCAAAACTTAACCTCTTGAAAAAGAGAAGAAGAAAAAATGTGACACTACTACTACTACTACTGCAACAACATCTCCCACGCAACGTTTTGTAATAATAATAATGATAATAAAAAGAACCAGGTTACACACGTATCCTCCCATTTAACGATACTCTGGTTGACATAGTTTCTACAAAGGTAGACCACCTTAATAGCAAAAGGTGATGATTTCACACCATTTTCCTAAACAGTAATAAAACAGTTCATTATTAACAGCAATTTTGTTTTATTATTTTCTTTTGTTCTATCGCTCTAAAAAACTACGTCTAGTTGTTATTTAAGCTTTTGCTTAACTATATATAATTATTTTTTAAAAATTAATTTCCACAGTTGTGTTTGATACGGGGGCGTGAAAAATGCTGTCACTCATAATTTTTTATGTATATATACGTATGGCCAAGGTCTTATAGTGTGTTAAGGCCAGTTTTTCAAAAAATAATAATAAAAAATATCTTGAAGTAAAGATGGCCACAACAACCATCTTTTTAGCACGCAACAGTTTGACCCCCGACCCGGACGTCATCCGTCTACGAGCTCCGAGGCAACGGCAACTACCTCGTTCCGCTTCCAGCAGACGAATATAAATACACTGTGTGTATGTATGTGTATACCGGGTGTCCCAGTCAAAGCTTACTAATTTTATACTCGAAAAGCTAATATAATGATAAATGTGTGTTTTGGATATAATAGCATCTTGAAGTGGGTCTTTCGAATGGTGCAATTTTCATTGACCTTGAAATTAATTTTTGAAAAACAGCATTATTAAATTTTAAACAATGCGTCATAGGTATCAAGTCGTATTTAGAAAGTTGTAGGCAAAAACCCATATAGTCAGAATCGACTATCGTTTCATTTATTTCCAACAATCCAACTGAAAAATAAAATTATCCAATAACAGCGATTACAACACACCATGTTAATGCAGCAGCTTTCCTGCATACAACTCTTGCTATGCAGTGGAGCTGCTGCATCAGACGGATAATTATTTCAGTTAGATTGCTGCAAATAAATGAAACAAATCGCAAAATACCCAAAAAAAAACTTGAAAAGTTTGGCTTTCGTTTCACAAAGAATCACATTTGTATGAAATAAAAATTGAGTATTTAAATCTCATTGTGGACACCCTGTAAAGTATCTCTACATCTCACCATAAAACGCGTTGATATTATAACTTTTTGAAAACTGAAATCTTTCAACACTATGGTGAGTTATCAATCAATCTGTCTCGAAATGAAACACTATCAAAGAAGTTATCTAAACAAATAAAATATAAGATAAACAACGTAAAATAAAGACTAAAAAGAATTAAGATTGAAAAAAGTAAAAAAAACAAGTTTTCACCCCATAACTACCAAATACCATAGTCACACCTCTAGAATGAAAATGTTGAATAAACAAACATGAAAATAACAACAAAAAAAAGTGACCCAAACAACGTTGTAAGTAGCCATGTCTTTCATACAGTGAAGAATTCTTGTGCCGTAAATATAATGTGTATGTATGTATGTATGTATGTACGTACGTATGTATGTATGTATGTATGTATGTATGTATGTGT
>JAQIWH010005722.1:0-14081 GCA_034695005.1 Cryptops parisi | reverse complement strand
TATATCTCAATAACATTTAATCACATGTATTCAAAATTCAGTATTGGTTTAAAAAATATTAACATTCATTATACATAGTTCTTAATTTCCAATACAGTACATTTAAGAACTGCTTTATTATTGACGTTTTGAATAATATTAAATGCTATTGGCAAGTAATTTTAAATACAAAGGCTATAGTGCAAAATATTAACATTACAGTAGTACAATATTAACATTACTGTATGCCTCTTCACAACAGTATTAAAATTAACTACAGTGTGTAATTTTAAATAAGCTTACATACATGAAACCTTTGACCGGGGGGGGGGTTGTTCTAAAATAATTACGTTCATGGATTTTGTGCATCACAAAGACATTTTTAGCAAGAAAAATTACTCAATTATAAGTATAAAACATTTTTGAACTCCCACCCTCACTTTTCTGTCCAGCAACAAACGCATGGAGTTATAACTCCATGGTTTAACGACGTTCTACCTTATATCAAAATTCTCATAAAATGGAAACATCACAATTTCAGAATGAATTTCTCGCTTGTAACGAGCACCTGCAATTTTTTCGCTCATCGCAACCATCCAATTCATAAAATCGAGGCCTCAGTCCAATAATGTCATTCAAACACAAAAATAAACTCACTAGTGCTCAAAACATAAAACTGGCAGGATTTTCCTCATAGCATAATAGCTACATGAATCACAATATACAAAACTGACATACATGGCAAGCTCTCTCTCTCTCGTTTAATAATCTTGTCATTCACTACCAGTTCACATGGTGCTAAAAAACAACAACAAAAAATACAACTAAACTCTAATAGTGTCAACCAACATCCTTTTAGAGAAAAGGCCAATTAGCGCCAGGATCAAAATTTTGGGTCACAAATGTCATGATATATACCACTCTACGTACTAATCCAGTACCAAAAAATATATATAAAGCAACATCATATTAAAAAAAATAAATTATGTTGAGTGAAAATTTAGTTTCTTTCACACGTCAGTGTCTAAATAAGCAGAAAATTTGTCTTAAAGTGGACCAAGTGAAACCTTTTTTTTTCATCTTCTCCCATGTCTAGTGCCTCTGGTATTTATATTCAAATGACAAAGATTTTTTAGTGAATAATTAGGTTACATAAATGTGATGATAAAAGCAACCTCAGCATCATTTAGACCTCAATAAATCTAACATTTGAATTAATAATAAGCACCACATTAGCAATCGCATCGCAATAATTGCTTGATTGATTAAATACAAACGTCCTTCATTTTCTATGACAAGTGACCTTTTTCCTACACATCTCGTTCCTTTTCATGTCATTCCATTATCAACACTGTAACCACCTATTAACGCGTTCTAATAACTTATTTTCCTACTAAATTATTGCAGCAAAAATAAAACTGAAAACTTTTCACACAAATCTTGTATTAATAAGCAATCGAAAACGCTGCAAGAAATTTATCATCGTTAATCTATGCAATAATTCAATGTTGCATTAACGTTATCATCAATAAATGTAATTCACTTCCCACTGTGCCAGAAGAATGCGAAGTCTGCAGCAAGGTTAACTCAACCATTGCGGATTCTATTTGAAATAAAATTCGAGCAAGAATTCCAGGCAGTTTCTGGGTAGCGGTGAAAATTTCCGTTGGCTAATTTAGGAATATTGCTAATTTTGCTTTTCATTCTCTAGGGTTTGTCCCATCACTCTTGTACTATCATGACTGTAAACAGTCAACAAGAAACGCCGTTGTGTTATCTGGCATTTTTTTTTTAATCTACCCTTTACAAATATGACAAAACTAAGCAAAAAAAAATCCCCACCTCTGACAATCATCATTATGTTGCAGTTGTTCTTATTTTTTAATGCAGTCTTGAAATATTGAGATTTTCTAAGAATTGTTCATTTTTGTCTTTTACTGTACAGATTGAGTAAACCTGATGTATTTTACAGATCGAATTAAGCACAGGCATGGGCATTTTCGGTGTTCCACAAATGAAGAGCATGCACTGCAAGAGCATGCTCTGGGTTTGTTCCACAAAAGAACAGCACGTACTCATGAGCAAGTTAATAGCCAAATATATACAAGGTGTTCCCAAAAACAAATCTAGCCAAATTCTAACCACGGATGCATCAAAACAAAGCAAAAAGTGTATATATATATATAGATGGGTCCACGAATGCATTCATCCATCGATTATGAGACAATCGGCCTGTGACCCCTTCACCCTGTGATATATCTCATTTCCGAACCCATGTCTATATGGGTGTTTGCTTTGGTTTAATTTCACGTAAACCATCTGTGGTTGAAATTTGACTAAACCTTTTAGAAACACCCTGCAATTTTTTTGATATTTACTTCAACATGACTTTGAAACGAATTCATTCACCCCAGAACACATCAATATCATGCAGAAAAAATAGTGATCCTATTACACATTGAGTGGAATTGTAAGCACCATAATTTTCATAAATTATAATTTACATTAAACAAAAAGTGTGAAAATTGAATGCGAGTATTATTAACAAGACTGTAATTGTCTTTTGTATTTTAAAATAACAAAATATCTAATATAGCCTCATTACAAGTGTAGTTTTCTATTCTATGCCATACATAAGGCATTTGAACCATAAACGCAACGATCTATGCTTAAGAGTATGTTGATGAAATACTCTTTTAACACACATGGTAGAAATCGAATGTTACTAATAACATTCACATAAATAAGGCTTACAATAACAACAAAATAACACAAAAATCCCAACCACAAATGGATTACACTGCATTTCCAAAATGTATGAGAAAAAACAAACATGCAAGCTTTTGCTGCCTATCGTATTATTTTCTGGTCCTATTTACTAATCTTCATGTTACATAACCGAGTATATCAATGAATCTTTTAATATGGATCTGTTAATGAACCATTATGCAGCGATACCAAGAGCAGGAGGCCTGGCAAGGCTGTATCAGTTAATGTCGAATAATCAGCTAATAACTCAAGTAGGCCCTTCAACCTTAAATCATTTCTATAATTACAATAAACGTATATTATGGATCTCGTGGAACATACGAACTGTAAAGTAAACAAATGCCAATTGAACATGGGGATATACAAATAATTTTATGTACCGGTACATGATGAGTAAATGCATATTTATATTATACAATTATGTAGTTTTTATCGTACATTATATTATACAGAATGTTCTTGAAAAGTCTGGCCAAAATTTAACCACAGATGCTATGCATCAAAACAATGCAAAAAAGCCATATAAACATGGGTTCAAAAATGCTTCCCTTCTGAGATAACACAAGGTTAAGTCATGAAGTCAGGTAGTCATTGTCTCATAATTGCTGTGTGTGATTGCAAATGAGAATGCATTTCCGGACCCATGTTTATATTGCTGTTTTGCATAATAAATATTAATTACTATTGTATGTAAAATAAATTATTGTAATGTTCGAGATCTATTTATTATATTAGGCCCACTTATATAATATTTCATTAGTGAAACGTTGTAATTCACCATGGTATATAGAAAATACCAATGAGTAATAATATTATTGAATTTTGTATTAAATTCCCCGTTTTGTACTGATGTGACATACAAAAGTAGTTAAAAGTATCATAAACATATAATGTTTTCACAAAATGTAATGCATTTCTTCATTGGTCATAAAAATGTTACAGTATAGTTTTCAAACTTAAATTTCATTTTTAAATTCAACATCATACCATTGCATAAATTACTAATCCTACAGTAAAAGTAGCACACCATTAGATTGACTATACTCCGTATTATTCATTTCCACTGCATATGCAACACATTGTGGAAAAATGAATTTTTAACAACGCACATTGAAATGTCATATTTTGCAAACCCCATTGTATTACAAACCTAGATCATGTTGTTTTACTTTACATCTTAACAACAACTACACCCACAAAAAAATCCACTCTGCTCCCAATTTGATATTTTATTACATTATTGAAGTACTGTATTATTTTCAACATTTCTTCTATCCAAAAAATGACAGCAAACTAGCACAAAAAACAAACAACTATGATGTAAAATCTACCCTGCATAACAGCACCATGTAAAATGATAATTACACTGGATGATAAATGAACTCAAAACTGAGAAAATTTGACACTAAACAGCTGTCATCATCATCATCATCATCATCGAAATATTATGGTGTATAAATACAAAATTGTTTAAAAACCAATGACCTTAAATAACCCTGCAAGAGAAAAGACGAGAGACCAAATAATACGATTGGGCGTCCATTTCTCGAATCAATTATTATAATCACATTTAACCACTACCACCTCATAATAGTTTAACTCCCACAGCGTGCCCTTATTCCTGCCTCATGTGATGGTTCTAGAACGAAATTTAATATAGCTTGAATAATTTTAAGTGTTACTTGAATAGTTATAAACATCCGACAGATCAAGAGGCAGCTGAAAGATTAATTTCTGGTCAGCAAAAAACCATAAAACACATATACGAACGTGCTCAAAACAAATGTACAGGGTGTTCCTGAGTCGTCAAATTTGAACCACCCATGTTACACATGAAAACCAAGCAAAAAACCCATGTAAACATGGGTCCGGAAATCATTCTCATTTGCATACCTACAGAGATTATGAGACCATAGGCCTATGCATTTAGGTGACATTACCCTGTGTTATCTCCGAAGAGAAGTATTTCCAGACCCATGTTTATACGGGTTGTTTGCTTTGTTTTAATGCATTCATCCTGTGGTTTAAATTGAAGAGCCTGGCGTAAAAGAGTGCCGCAAAACAGCAAAGATATTAGTACAAGTATGAGGTAGCCCATAGGCAGCAATGCAAATCCAGATCTCCTGGAAAGCGATTTCCTAGAAAATTGTAAAAAGTCACTTAACACCAGGCCCTTCAATTTGACTTGACATTTTAGTAACACCCTGTATCAAAACTCTCAATTTAGTGAAAAAATATGTATATCGTGTTACATATACATATTTTTACACACAATACATAAGGGTAAAGACGAAACTCTTGTTTGGCGAAGCATATATAAACAAACAAAGTTGCTGGGTAATTAAATACTTTTTTTCTTAACTAATGGTAGTATTGACATTCTCAGACATAAGGTGCCCACTCAACCAAGTTGAAATAAAAATTGCTATATAACATTTCTTCAATTGAAAATCCACAAACGACTAAGAAAACATTTCAAGCGAGATATTTTATTATTTTAGACTTGGTTAATAAAAATCAAAATTTATATATATATATATATATTTTTTTTTGTCAATTCTACTAAAAATTCGTGAACCATAAAATGAAAAACCAGTCAAAAACATGCTTTGATTCCAGTTTTAATTGGTAGCAATGTTACAACCACAAAAACAAAAACAAAACTAGCTTGAAGATGATTTCAGAAATCGAGATTTGGTAAGCTTTGATAAAAATATAAGTTTCTCTTTAAAGCCTGTGCCCATGAGAGAGATACAGTGGAATGCAGTTATTATGATCTATGATAGGCCCAGATGTTTATGCATTTATAAAGCCTGAAATATGCATCCATATATGCCCTTAAAATTATCAAAATATGCATCAATATGCACTTATTTTATAAACACTTTACTACACGCTAGAGGTTACAAATTGCATTAGAAATAACCGTTTAATTCAATTTGTTATCGTACATTTTGTAAAAATACAAACATATCGAAATGGCAGTTTTTTTTGTTGTCATTATAACTTGTTTTCCAACATAATATATATACGTCCATCACTGCTAAAACTTTGTTGCAAAACTCTTCAACAAACTTGGTTAACTTCTCGCTATTTCTCACTTTGATTTTTCCCATTTCAAATATATGGCACAGTACAAATGAATTGGCACGGTTGTTTGGTATGTCCTACCACCACGGTTTTTGCTAAAAATGGCAAGGAAACAATAGCGAATTAAACACGAATGAAGGGTGGGTTTTGGTGACAAGTTATCAGACTAGGTTAGGTCCCCCTGACTGTTAAATAAATTTCCTTTCTGACATAAAAAATACCTCTAAAAAATCTTATAAATATGCAATAAAACAAGTCACAGAAATATGCATTTATTGAAAAAAGTAACAAATATGCATCGATTTGAAAAAGTCCCAAAATATGCATTTTGCATATGCATAAACATAAACATCCAGGCTTTAATGATCACGTTGACACTAGAGCTTTTTGATAAGTAGATAACGATAACCGGCTGATAACATTAAACAGTGGATAAAACTACATTAAACAGTGTGTTGGGACCAACTGATTATTATAACAATAACCAAATGATAACATTATCCATGATTATAATAACATGGCATTTTAAAAGTTTCAGCTAACAGGGAATTTTCTAATACTTTGTACTAGGTTTTGCTGTAATGTGAATCAAATAATTGAAGGTCCTGGTGTACAAGGTGTTAAGTGACTTTTTTGTCAAAAATGACCTAGAAGCAGTTTCGAATGTCAGGTGCAATTCTATCTTCCTAAAGCACAATTTTTTTGAACAAAACAACAATACTGTATATGTAAAGAATAAAGATATTAGTGCAATGAGTGTGAAGTCACCCGACAATGGCAAGTTCAGATCTTTAAATGCTTTTTCCTCGAATTTTGTAAAAATGCTACTTAAAACCCTTTTACACAAGCCCTTCAATTTGAATAAAATGAGGAATTTTATAAGATACCCCCCCCCCTCCTAACAGCCATACCAGACATATTCATAGAACTTGAATTACACAAATCCTATTTTTATGCACAAATTCACTAAACGAGGTATCTATATTTCCAGTCTAAATAACAATTGACTCGTATGCTATTTATCCAGTTTCGAGCTATAAATATGAGTCTATGAACAGAATTGCAAATTCATCCAATATAGGCGTTCAATGTTGTCACAAAACAAGGACAACAAATTGGGGCTACACCAATCAAGCATTCAATTGACAATTTCCTAACAACAACATAAATGAAAATATCAATAAATTTCAAGTACAATTTATTTTCCAGAAATTGTTTTTTTAGCTATCCCTTCTACGAAATCTTGATACCAAACTATGTAATGGTTCCTTTTTAGAATAACAATTCCGTTTTTCAGTCTAAATCCAATATGTTGTCTAACAATCTTGTTACACAGCATTGGAAACCTATGGTCAGATTTGGAAGCAGTATGCTGTGTCACGTTCTGATTATCGAAGTTAGGCTGAAACAAAGTATAGTTAGGCTGTGTTCGATATGGAATAACAACAAACCTAAAGGGCAATTAGCACTATCTTTAGCTCATAAGACTTTTAAGCCTTTCAGTAGGTTACCATTCTCTAGATTGCACCAGGAATTACAAAACAAAATGCAGTGTGATCCAAAACTCACTACAGTACCCATTTCATACATAATTAAAATTGTTTGGTTTTTTATTATGGCATCTGATAGTTAGTGATATAAACACTAGGGTGCATTGCTATCCATTCACACATCTGTTATTTACTGATTGAGGTTATGTTATTATGTTCATTAGATATTGATGATTCATTTTATGAACACTGTTTACTATAAGGTGAAATGAAATTAGCTTTAAAATTCTAATATAAGCCTTGCAACGGTTAGTGACTTTTGTCTGTAATATCCTGCGTCATAATTCCACATTTTTAAAACTCATTTCTGCATCTATATATATATATATATATATTTTATAAAATTCATATATACTACAAAAGTTAGTCTTATCCCGCATATTAAACTACAGAATGCAAAGAGTATGAAACCTATGTTTAGTATATATTATCCAAATGATTTAATTTGTACAAATGAGCATTTATTATTTATGTGCATATTGCAACATATTCAAAATATGTGGGTTGTATTTTAAACTGTTGTATTGTACAAATTTTGATCATATTTTGACATGTACAAGGAAGGGGTTTTGGGGGTTGGGCCCCCTACTTATTAAGAATAAAAAATTTTAAATTGTACATCAGCGTACTTTAGTATGTATTTAACATATACCAGTACATAATGTACTAAAAATATACTACAAAATTATATTGTTCTTTTGTCACCTCCCCCTCTCTTTTAAATATCCTGCACCCAGGCCTGTATTCCGAATATTGTTCCGAAATTAAAAAATATAGTACAGTTTTTATTATATAAAAAAATAGGCAATTTTTTGACTTCACCTTTATTGTCAATTGCGAATTAGAAACAAAATGATATAAAACTCAACATTCATGTAATCAGTAATTTCTAAATTTATATATTATATTCATATACACAGAAATATATAAATCTAAAACTATCTGCATATTATGTAATATAATGTAAACCTATTGACATGTTTAGTTCATAGGAAAGCCTTTCAAGTTGTATGAATCTGTGTTTGTTACTCTACTGGCTACTGCATCACATCACATTATCGCATCAAAATACGTCGGTAATTTTCTGCTGTAGTTACAAATTTGAAATTTTGACCTCGTCGTTTCGACAAGTCTCATGTTCCGGAATTAAAAACGAGCTCGTAGTGTAGAACGATAGTTATCATCCAGCTTTATGGGCCTTTACGGTCAATTTGGAAAAATGAGAGCAAGTTAGTTATTCGGTGACGGGTCTTGATCCAGATCTAACGTGCATGGTTTAATGCTGTATCTTTTTTTTTTCCCTGTAAATTTAAGCATTTAAGCTTATCCTCGTTTCTTTATCATACATATTTCTAAAATATTAATCTCATGAGAGCATCGATACCTCTGCATTTTCACTCCAAATATCACAAGGGTCACACCCAACCGTTTGGTTTGCACGAAGTGTACTACTGTGGTACTGTACATTCTTTAAGGAATAAAAACACTACCACTACCAAAAAAACGGGGATGACCCGGTGGCATTTCAACATGTCATTTGCGAAAGCTTTAAACGCATAAAGCACAGTTTAAAGTTTGACGGAATGCACGCCACTGCATTCCTCAATCAAGAATCGATCAGCTTCAACGCTCAGCTCGTTGTTGTCGTTGTCGTCGTTCTACACAACATTCGTATGCTTCGTTTTATACCAACGTGTATCAAAACTCCCAGCGTAAAGGGATTTAGTGTCATCACTGAAAATATAATATCGCATTAAATGGTCACATTATTTTTCGTATATCTCAATTTGAGTAGTACGTCTTTACCCACCAATACAAAAAAAAAATAATATTAAAATACAATATTGGTGCTGTTCAAATTTTGACATTAGCTCTATAGGTCTATGCAACATAAGAGGAAATATTTTTCGATGATGATGATAATAATAATAATAATAGATAGGCAGATAATAGGTGAACGTTTGATGTATGAAAACGAGCTGTGAAAGGAAGAGGTCGTATAGTGTCGTTTTGGGAAGAAGCCCTCTAAAATAGCAATAATATTGGGAATCATCATTGCAACAACTGCTGCTGCTGTTTCGGGGCTTTGCAATTGCACAAGTGGCAGGAAGTAGGGATGTCAAAAGAGTCCTCGTCACGAGTAAACGTTGCACTTGACACTTTGCCTATCACACAACCGTGCAGCAAATGTCTCCTTTTTATTGTATTTTCGCTTCAGCCATTCTAACCCCAAAAAAGCCACGCTCGACGCCAAAACAAGCCCCCGAAAAATGGCGACCACTTTCAGCATCCAGAAAAGACGAAGATGATGGCTATGTGTGTGTAAAAAAAAATACCACCGAAAAAACAGCAAAGGGGGCACTTACTTTTTATGACCCGTTCTGTCGTTGACAATTTCTGATTGTTAGCCGACATTTCAATTTATCCTAGAGTTTTCACTTTATGCCGAACATAAACGGATGTGTGCGTTGGTCCAAAGATTCACACGAGATCCAAATTTTACTATTGCAAACCGATAAAAATGGCGAAAGAGCGGATCCGACTGTGTTTTCTGCATTGCGCATAATTTTGCGCATACCCAACACGAACCAATGGGAGACGTCGACACAACGGTTTTAGGTAGCCGCTGTTGGTTTCTGATATCGCATCCCATTGGTGGATAGCGGATGGGAAATTAAACCGCTTCTCTTTGAAAAAAAATTACAATATAAAAATATTTATATTTACTAACTGATATTTAAGATTTTTATTTTCAAATGTCAATAATTTTTTTATTATAAATTAAAATAAAAATTTTGTTATTACATTTTTCTCCCATGAGCACGTGTAGCTGTTTATTTACTGCCAAGAAACCCCTTTATAACGAACATGTCATACTTCATCATATTGTTCATGAATTCGTTGTAACGAGGTCAATAATTTTTTTTGAAGTCTAGTTTTTAACGATATTAATAAAAAAATATCGTTAAGCGAATATATGAATTAAAAAATGAATGCATAAGTGAAATTTTTATTCGAAGATATCGTTAAACAAATATATTTTTTATTATTTGTTTTTTTCAACAATATTAAACCGTATCATATAAAATATAAATAAAATTGAATATAATATTGTATATATATAAATTTCTAAACATATACATATATATATAAAATATATTTAAAAATTCTTATAACAAATTCACGTGAAAGAAATTCAATTTGACAATATCGTAAACATATCGATTTTAGATATGTTCATATAAACACATCGATTTTTTGTGTGTAAAATTCGAAATAATTTTCAATTAACAAAATGACAGTAAATTAATTTTTTAATTATCAACAAATCACAAAAAAAATTTTGTTTTTGTTTTATTGATTGAAAAAATATCAAAATAATTGGTTTTGGGAGAAAATCTAGGGCACGAGTTTTGCCCCACCTATTTACATAAACACAAAAACAAAATTGTATTATTACAAAAACTTAATTACAAATTTAACAAAAAATATGTTGATAATCGTGTAATTTTATTTTTTTTTATAAAAATATGAAAGTATACATACATTTTATAATAAACGAAAAATATTTTACAACCAAAAATAATACATAAGACATTAAGACATACATTATAATTGTACGTACAAGTAACTTACTACTTTACACATTATGACTGTTCACGTTGGACGCTTTTTCGCTAAAAACGCTCATAAACGTCCAGATATAGTCGATAACTAATATAGGTTGTATATAAGTTAAACAGATTTATCGATTATCTTTGGACGTTTATGAGCATTTTTAGCGAAAAAGCGTCCAACGTGAACGTAGCCTATATGTAAACGATTTCATGTTAATTTCATATTTTATCATGTGAATTATAAAATATTTGATTTTTAAAATTATGTAACGACATCTAGTGAAAATCTGTAACAATCATTACTTTTATTTTAATGAAAAGAATTTTAAAAATATTGATTTTCATTTATTCATTTTTTTAATAAGTGTAACAAAAAACAAAATAAATTGAAACTATATTAAATTTTGTAAAAAATTATAATGTTACAAAACATTATGAAAATTTGATGATGACATTTCAACTGGTTAAAAATCAAAAAACTACTGAATACATAATTATAAGATATTTTTAGGTTGGCTCTACTTGCTTGTACTTGGGGCTATGGAGTTAAAAGCAAGTTTAGGTTAGTTAAACAAAACCATAATTCTTAAATCATTAAATTCATTAATCACACTACATTTTAATGCCGTTTTTTGTTTAACTAACCTAAACTAGTGTCCGAACCCATGTAAACCGGTTCAATTTAAACCGGTTCATAATTGAATCGATAATTTTTACGAGTTTCGTTTATTTAAGAAGTAAATGCAGCTCATAGCTAATGCTAGTCATACCTTATAACTTAAACTGAAAAGAAATCAAACTCAAATCAAAATTTCTTTTTGTTGGTTTAGCAAACCGGTTTAGTTGAACCGGTTCAAATTTTTTTTTAACCATTCAAACAATTTTTAAGAAAAAAAATGTTTAGGTCCAAAAAATACCAAAATTTCATTACGTTTAAAATAATAAAATTACTAGAAAACTTATAACTAAAAATTTACAATATTAAAATTCAGCTTATTTGAACCGGTTCAACTGAATCAGTTTACATGTTTTACACCATTTAAAAATTTTTGCACAAAGAAATTTTTGGGTCTGTAAAATACCAAAATTTCATTACATATAAAATAATGAATTACTACAAGAAATATAATTGAAAAGTGAACATACCAATATTGAAATTCAGTTTATTTGAACCGGTTTAACTGAACCGGTTCAATTTTTTAACGATTTAAAAATTTTCATAGAAAAAATTTTAAGGTCTAAAATAACAAAATATTAAATAATTTCATTACATTTAAAATAAAACAATACCCACAAAATTTACAACATATCCATATTAAAAATTTAGCTTATTTGAACCGGTTTAACTGAATCGGTTCAAATTTTCAAACTTTTTCAAAAAAAAAAAAAATGTTGTCTAAAATAATATCAAAATTTCATTACATTTAATTATTATTTATTACAATATTAAAAATTAAACATGTCTATATTAAAATTTAGCTTATTTACTTATTAACTAAACCGGTTCAAATTTTTTGATAATTATTCAAAAAATGTGAAAAAAAAACAATTTACGTTTTAATAAACATTATTTCATAATTCCAGAATCATAATTTAATTACATTTAACATATATAAAAAATACGTAAAAAAATATAAAATCGATATAAATGTATCGGTATAAATGTAAAATCGATATACGTAAAAAAATTATCAATATTGAAAACTAAGCGTTATTCATACATCACCTTTGTCGTTCAAAATACATAGTTTAAAATACAAATATATACAAAAATAAAAACATACATAAAAACATAACTACAGTATCACAATAATTAAACTTTAATCGTACACCCTCTATTATTATTCTCCAAATAAAAAAGATTCGTTATCACGCTATAACACAAATGTATCGATCATCACCATCATTTACCAACTGACACGGATCAAACAACAACAAATAAACATTAATGAAAATAATATTAAAACGTAAAAAATAATATCAAAACGTAATAATGACAACATATATAAGACAGGAAATACGAAGCCTTTGTGACATCTTAAGCGGGTTTGAGAACTGTTTGCGATAAATTCTGAGAAGGTATCATCATGAACACAAGTTGCAGTCGTATCTCGCCACTTTAATGGTACTCATCAGTGACGTATCGATCGATACGTGGGAGGAAAGAATGTGTTATATGGGCTTTTGGGGAAGTAACACACACACACACACACAGTCTTTTGTATTTCCTTTTTTACTTTCATATCTTATCTTCGTGGGACATCGTTTTATTACTTTTATTATTTGTACCCCCCCTTCGAAAATATTTTCTCGTGTTTCAAAACCTGTACGAAAAAAATTGATCGTTGTATGGATTCAAATTATTCTGATTTACAATATAAAATGAGGTATACTATTTGAAAAAAAGTACCAATTATATAAGTACATTAATTTATTTTCGATTTATGCTATGCTTGTTTACATTATGCGATTTCTGTGATTTCTTTTTAGTAATAATTCCATTTTGCATTATTTTTTTTAGTTTTGTTTTGTTTTATGCGAATTTAGATTTTATTTATTTTTGCAATCTTTGAGTAAGTTAGCAATTCGATTTATGTTGAGTAATTTCATTTTCCGATTTTCGATTCGATTTATGTGATATTTGTTACATTGGACTTATGCGAATTTATATTTATTAGTTCTCACTTTATGCGATTTTTGGACTATATATTGGACTTTATATTGGACTATGCAGTACATTCTCATAAACGCTTGGAAATGGCAGTGTACCTTTAATTTTCAGCTCACTCACACTTGAGACTAATATAAAGGGAATCTACTATAATATAAAACGATAAGAATCTCCTTAAGTTCGTTATCGGCGTGTGCCATTGTCTAAACAAGTACATCGTCATATGACACAGCATCACATGACACTTAAATAATATCTTTTGAAACCCTGCCCCAAGGCGACCTTGCAAAGAGAATGAGTCATTAACATTATGCTGCTACACGTGATTGAATGTTGTGAAGCAACATGAATTTAGTAATGAAAACAGAAACTTCGTCATTTTTGATGGGCTATTTACTACTAATA
>JAQIWH010005721.1:0-14082 GCA_034695005.1 Cryptops parisi | reverse complement strand
GAGGAAACGGGAGTGCCCCGAGAAAACCTGCCCCCGCGGTGTCAGACCCTAAACTGAACCCACACGGCACGAGTGGGCCGTCAAGCAAAACAGTGCCTTCTCTATAAAGGAGGCTCAGGCACATCCGTTATTCCTCTTCCGTTTTAACGAGAAGTTTTTGCTTCCTCGGGAAAAGATGCATAGCATCAAAAATACAAAGTCATAAAAATTCGTTTTTACTCTTCAGTATACAATAAGCTTACCCTCAGTAAACCAAGTACCAAACAAAGTATTATAATAATCAGCATTACTATGATGATCCATGTTAGCAGAGCTGAATATTGAATTACTAGAGAAAAAAGAAATAAAGTTTGAAATTTATGAAACAACTGTCATCCAATTACATCTGCAATCCACCTTAATACATGCAACTCGGTTTACGAACCAGTTTCTGTTCCAAAACGCTTTTGAACAGAAACAGTTTTGTTCGTTATGTTTGTCTTGAGCTCATAAGACCACCTGACACACGCAACTTTTGGTGTGGCAATTCACGGGCAAATGAAGCAATTTGTGGATAACTGCGACGTTAGCTTCTTGCCAACCAGTTTCATTGGTTAGGGAAGAAAGCAACGTCACAGTTGTCAACAAAATGCCCGGAGTTGTCATATCTAACTCTTGCGTGTGGCAAGATTAGATATAAGTCGTTGATAATTCACTGTACTAAGTGTATATACAAACCCACGACAATGTTAGCATCAGAAATGTACTGACCATGTAGATCATGGTTTTAGTTAGGTGAATGTATTGATAACCGAGTGTACCTTTAACCCTACCAATTCTTAAAGTGTACAAATACAAGTACCTACCTAAACCTGGAAAGACTTTATCTTCATCATACAGTCGATAACGTTTAATTATAGTTAACCATATCCATAAAACGAAACAATAGATTAAAAATATCTGAAAAAGAATACTACATATTTTTTTAAAATATTACAAGAATTTAAAATTATAACATGAAATTAGAATACAGTATTCTGTTGTAACTTACTATAAAAAATGCAATAGCCCATCTAACACCAGTTTTCAACCTTGCGCAATAACAGAAACAGGTCAATGCCATGCTAGTTAAAACAAGTTGAATTAACTTGAATTAACCAAACCAAAAAAAGGTTCTATTAAAAAAAAATGGTTAATCCAAAATTCCAACCATGTTTTAAATTTAATCCGTTAACTAAAGCTCATGATGTTGCATTGTTAAATATATTTTGCTAATGTGCAATGTATTAATCCTAATGGAAAAATATAAGCAGTTTTCCATTCTCTTATATTTGATTATACATTGTTGAATGAAATGAAAATTCATTCTAAACAAAACAATGAGTTAAAATAACAAATTTTCCCATTTTAATAATAATGCTTTTTTTAAATAGGTAACCCCAGATTTTCAATGATTCACTTTTATGCGGATTAATTTTTACACGTTTTCAATAACATACATCGTCCAGTGAAACAGAAATTGCTCTTCAATTGAAATATTTTTTTCGAATCTTAGGCCCATAGCAAACTATGCGATTGATATATGAGCCGAAAGCGACAAAATGTTAAGAACGCCCCTTTGTCAATGAGCCTTGACGACACAAAAGTTGAACCACAGAAAACTAACTTTTCACCCGTGCTTATTGACGAGGGGGCGTTCCTATTGCATTCAGCTTATATTTTGATCGCATAGTTTGCTACAGGCCTTATCACTAATCTTCCCTTCACTATTTTGGTGCTATCTAAACTCTGAAAGAAAGTATGATTCTTGGAAATTATTCACATAATATTTGAAGTAATATCAGCTGAATGACCACCCCCTATTTTTATTCGCAAAATATGTGCACATTCGCGAAGTTTTTCATTTACTTTCCCAGAATTTTAGGAGATAATGCAGCATAGTACCAATCATTCCTAGTACCAATAATGGTTCCATTGACAATGTTCGCCATATGCTCGCAACATTCGAAGCATCGCCACCAAAATCGGACCCCAATCACGCGACAGTGATATCAATTCCCACATTAGCGTTATTGACGTCAATGGTAGTTAATAGATTAACTAATTAAATAAATTAAAATATCACGTAGTTAGAAAAAACATTTTGATTAGTTGATGTACATACCAATGTGTAAAATGTCGAAACTTGTGTAATCTAATTACCAGATATGAGGACTTGTAAATGGATGTTAGAAAAAATGCAAAAATAAAAATTATATAAAACAAAAATTACTTTTTTATATAATGAATCAACTTTAATGATTGTAAAAATGATATTAAATGGTTTTTTTATATAAATAAAATTTCTAATGATCACTGATGAAATGACTTGCTACAAACGTTTTCAATAGCTGTGTTTGAACTTCTCTGCAGTAGGAAATCAGTATCACAATAAAATAAATCTATAATAACAAATTTAATAAACTGTACCGTAATATATACTTGTATTAAAAAAAATATTTATCTATATTTTAAATAAGAATAAATATTACAAAAAAAAAACAAAACAATCACTCACCGCGATGAATATGAAAATCAATTCTAGAAACGCTATTGGAGACTGCAAATTTAAAAATTAAAAAAAAATAACAATTAAACCTACAATTTAAAATTTTAATTATGGAAATCAATTGATATAAAAAAAATAATTAAAATTACCCAATATATTCCTCGTAAAATAACTGCAACGAAATCGATAATTATTACCAAAAAGATAACCGCAACGGCAGCAACAAAAAAACCTGGGAAAAACTTTGAAAAAGAAAAATTTAAAATTCATTTAAAATAAAATGCCTATATTTTGCCTCAGGATAACTTGAGAAAAAAGTATAACAAATGAAAAGAGGAATGGTTATGCTATGCATCGTTCGCATGCTGTGCCTTCTCTATTCGTTTTTACTCTTCAGTATACAATGAGCTTACCCTCAGTAAACCAAGTACCAAACAAAGTATTATAATAATCAGCATTATCATGATGATCCATGTTAGCAGAGCTGTATATTGAATAACTAGAAGAAAAATAAAGTTTGCAATTTATCATACAACTCTCATCCAATTAAACCTGCAATCCACCTTAATACATGTAACTCGGGTTACTAACGAATTTCTATTCCAAAACGCTTTTGGAACAGAATTAGCAGTTTTGTCCGTCTTGAGCTCATAAGGCTCAAGACAGACAAAAACCCGGAAAGATGAATTGCCACATCTTTGATGTGGCAATTCATGGAAAAATTAAGCAATTTATGGACAACTGCGACGTTAGCTTCTTGCAAACCAGTTTCATTGGTTAGGGAAGAAGGTAACGTCACAGTTGTCAACAAATTGCCTGGAGTTGTCATATCTAACTCTTCCGTGTGACAAGAGTCAGATACAGGTCTTTGAGAACTCACTGTACTAGGTGTATCTACAAACCCACGACAATGTTAGCATCAGAAATGTACTGACCATGTAAAGCATGGTTCTAGTTAGATAAATATAACGATAACCGAGTGTACTTTTAACCCTAATAATTCTTAAAGTTTACAAATACCGGTACCTACCTAAACCTGAAAAGACGTCATCTCCAGTATACAGAAAATAACGTTTAATTATAGTTAACCATATATATAAAATGAAGCTATAGATGAAAAATATCTGAAAAAGAATACTACATATTTTTTAAAAACTATTACAAGAATTTAAAAATATAACATGAAATTAGAATACAGTATTCTGTTGTAACTTACTATAAAAAATGCAATAGCCCATTTAACACCAGTTATCAACCTTGCGCAATAACAGAATCTGGTCAATGCCATGCTACTTAAAACAAGCTGAATTAATTTGAATTAACCAAATCGAAAAAAGTTCTATTAACAAAATGGTTAATCCAAAAATCAAACCATGTTTTAAATTTAATCAGTTAACTAAAGCTCATGGTGTTGCAGTGTTTTGCTCATATGTTTTGCTAATATTCAATGTATTAATTCTAATGGAAAAATATAAGCAGTTTTGCATTCTTTTATATTTGATTCTACATTGTTAAATGGAAAGAAAATTCATTCTGAACAGAACAGAAATTTTACAAATTTTCCCACTTTAATAATAATGCTTTTTTTAAATAGGTAACCCCTGATTTTCGAAGATTCACTTTTATGCGGATTTATTTTTACACGTTTTCAATAACATAAATCGTCCAGTGAAACAGAAATTGCTCTTCAATTTAAATATTTTTTCGAATCTTAGACCCATAGCAAACTATGCGATCGAGATATGAGTCGAAGGCAACAAAAATGTTAGGAAAGCCCCTTCGCCAATGAGCCTTGACAACACAAAAGTTGGACAACAGAAAACTAACTTTTTACCCGTGCCTATTGACGAGGGGGCGTTCCTAATATTCCCATCGCATTCAGCTTACATTTCGATCGCATAGTTTGCTACAAGCTTTATAAGTAATTTTCCCTTATAAGTAATCTTCCCATCACTATTTTGGTGCCTTGCTATTGCTACACCTGACACGTAATCAAGAGCGGAATATATCAGAAATAATATCCTGATCTAAAATCCCGATATTAAATCGTTTGACTACCTGCGGCTGCCGAATGAAACGATTCTTCCACTGGCTTCGCGTTAACTCCCTTTTAATGCTAAACGCAGTTATAACAAGCAAGTGGGTTGGCAACACGATTGGCAAGCAATGAAGGAAACATAATTGACAAGGTCTATTTTTTGATATTCGTGTCATTAAATACCTCCATACATCATAATTAATTAACTGTTCAGTCGTACGAAAGTTTTCTTTTTATTATTGTGGTTAACCGATTAGCAAAAACAAAACCAAATAGCTAACCTCTTAATTATCATTTCTTTTGTATAAGGACCAAAAAAGTTTGTTTGTTTTTGCTACGGAAAATGCAAAAAAAAAGTAATTGATAATTGCAAGACTCTGCTAAATCAACTAATATTATTAGAACCGGATTTATTTGCAATGCAATAATTCCATTGTAGAATCCTGCCTAACGTCGCTTAAGAGTTGGTACTATACTCAGGTTCCAAGCACTATTTCGAAATAAAGGATACCAAGAAATTTCGTCACAACATTAAAACTTTTCCCAATATAACTGCCCGAGTTCTTAACGTATTGTAAGACAGTGAGAGCACTTTCTTATAGTCCAATGCGTTTTATTTTCCTCACAAATGACAACGACTTAATGCAAAACCTAGTGGTATTTAATTGAGCTTTTTCCCCACTGTCGTTTTATCAAGTTCGCATTGTTTCTATTCACAATTTATAACGTAGCCACTCTTAATAAATTACTAATACAATCATATGATGTAAGTAGCAACAATGATTTCACCATGTGATCATCACGGTCCAGTGGTAGATCAATCAATCGATTCATCACGAAAACTTGATGAAAATCCTACCAAATTCTCATGGATTTTAATCATTATTTCCAGTGTTGCAATCACTGAAAAGTCCATAAAATTGAACTTAACAGGCACTAACAATAACATTATCGTGTGGACATTGTGACCTATGGGATTTCAAAGCCACGCAATTCACAAATTACTGGAACTTAACAATCCTCGTAGAGCTTTTAATGAACTTTCCATCACAATGGTTTCCAATTATCACTGTTGATAAGTTCGTAACAAACAAATTTAACATCTAGAAACAATGATGTCACCATGTGATGAACATGACTAAAAAAATAAAGGCAAAGTGCCCTCACTGTACTTATTAATCCAAATGCTTAACTATACTGTATATAGCTTTGGTGGTTTTTAATCCATCACCATCCATCTACGAAAATGTGTCAAAATCTCCAAGCATCCGTTACTTTCCAGTAGTGCTTATTTTTATTCAAACCTATGACAAAGGAGTCATTGACTAGATTAAATAGCTCGCTATCTGAATTCCTCACAGCAAAAAAATCTACAAACGTTTTATCGATGTTGGAGAGTGCACAGTTGTCAGACGGAATCTCTTTCAATCGTTTGTTGGAGTAAAGATTTTTCGTATCTCACTGATGAAAGTGAGAAAAAGCTCTCTTTCGGAAACGGGCGGCATAACGTTATTGTGTCCGATGATGTGGCAAGAGACAGTTGGTTCATCATACTGTAACACCACATGCCTGGGTGACACTGGCGAGTCTTTGTGAGACGCGATCCAGAATGTCTTTTTTGTACTTGAACATTGTGCGATCGGTTACCCACTGAGTCTTGACACAGTCGCTCCCTCCAAACTCGCACACTCGGTAGTGATGCAAGAATCCCACATCCGGAGGAACATTGATGGTCCCTCTGCCAGGAAGAAACTCCCACACGAAATGATTGCCCATTTCGATGACGTACTCTGGCAGGACGATGCATTTGGACCTCTGTTTGTGGGGATGGAACTTAGCGCGACGGCGAGTCTTTAGCAGGGTCACTAGAGGGAGAGACATGCTTTCGGTGCTGGAATCGTTCGGCCACTGCAGGTAAAAAAACGAGTTCATGAACGAGAAGGAGCCCACTTTCCTCGGATCCACCCGCTCGGTCAGTCCGTTGATCATGCTTTTGAGCGAATCGTTACGGTGAGGCACGATGTATTCGTCCAGGTCGATCATCAGCAGGTATCGGAACTGGTACATGTTGCGGTAGAGACAGTCGTTGAGAGCAGCAAAGAGTCCTTCCGTGCGGATCTCTTTCTGCGACACCATGTCCAACTGCCAGGGTAACAGAGTCACAACGTCCTCCTCGATATACTGACGAAGCACGCACGCCACGTCACGCCCGACCGTGTGGTTGTAGAAAGTGAAATGTTCCACGCCTAGCAGGCGGTTCATTTCGATAAACTCGACCAGCTGGACAACGCGGTTGAATTCGTAGTGAAGCGGTTTGACGCAAATAGCAAAAGCATCCAAAGGGTCGCTTCTTTCCGTATGAACGTTTCGCACTTTGAGTCGGTTTCCTGGGTCGTCACCAGGTCGCGCCAACACCGACACCTCGTCCGGAATGTTGATGTTGCGCCCCACGTTGTAGAGAAACAAGGGACACATCAAAAAGTGAGCACTGTATTTCAGATTCCAGTTTTCTCGGATCACTTTGTTGGTACCTCCGACGATCACGGGCGGATCGCCGTTGCTGTACCAGAATTTGCAGAGAACTTTGTCGCTGCCACGAGTTCGTGTCGCAGCGACGATCCGAATGACTCTTCCTCGTCTCCCGTCAAAGTAAGCGGAATAGACGTAAAACTTCTCCCGGGTCCCGGTCACCGGTTGCCAATTATCCACCATGCTGGGCAACCGACTGTCGGAATTGATAACATCCAGAAAGGGCGACGGAGTCTCGTCGCGTATGGAGTCCGAGAAGGATCTTTCTTCGTCATTCAGCTCTCGCACCATGCGCAGTTGGGGTTCCAGGTGTTCCGCCACTGGGAATTCGTCAGAGTCGGTGAGTCTCTGCATCTGCTCTTCGTTGTCGATGAAGAGCACCTCAAAGGTGATGATGCAGGCAAAGAGAATAAGGAAGAACACGACAATGTAAAAAGATGAATTGTTCCGGTCCCTGGGAAACATGTGCCTCCGCGATCTCCATGGATTTCGGCGGAGATGAGCCAGACGTGCAAGTCGACTTGCCCCTCCGGCAATAGGGCCTCCCATACGGCTTAATGAATGTTGGCCAAACATCAAAAAAATCCAAGGCTCCGCATGGTTGCAGGGATTTCCACGAAAGTGCCACCGACTGGGATCTTGGGTGGGAAGGGAATCACCAAGTTCATTAGCCTTTCAGACGCAAGTTGGAAGCTCCGAGATGTGAGCACTGAGGAAGAATGCACAAAAGTGTAAGAATGAATGAGAATACAACTTGAAAATCAAAAAGTGGAAAAACATTTCTTTCAGTAAGCTACCAACTATTGCAATAAGCACAATAATTGAAGGGCCTGGTGTAAAAGGGTGTTAAGTAGTATTTTTACAATTTCCAGGAAAACGTGTTTAAAGATCTGAACTTGCTTTGCTGTCTATTGGCTATTTCACACTTCTTGCACTATTATCTTTGTACAGTACATATTGTTGTTTTGTTCAAAATTAGGTGTCAGGGGAGTAGAATTATACCTAACACATTCGAAAATGCTTCTAAGTAATTTCTGACAAAAATGTTACTTAACACTTTTTTACACCAGGCCCTTCAATTGATGTAAGCACAGTATACGGAAAGTTAACCAATAAGAAGTAACACAAAGACACCCATAAAAATATGAAAAAAGACACGACTAGAAGATTCCAATGCACAAAAATGTACAAAACAATGAGAATACAACTTACAAGAAATGGAACATTTCTTTCATAATAGACTCCTGACATTCAAATTTTAGTGTGGCAAGTGGAGGAATTTGTGAACCACTGTAACCTCAACTTTAGATCACTGCAATTTGTCACAAACATTTCAAATTGCTGCCATTTGTATCAAAGCCAACCAGCTTTGATTAGTTGATCAAGAAGCTAACGTCGCCGTTATCTACAGATTGCTCCACTTGCCACACCAGTGTCATGACTGTCAGAATGCCAAACCAAAAAAGTGGTATAAGTACATATTTGTATATAGTAATTAAGAAAAAACACAAGAAAGCCATTCTTTAAAAACAAGATCAAAAGGCAAGACTATAACTTGCCTTTTTTTTCTAACACAATTATAACATCAAACAGTTTGTTTTTGTCTGAAAAAACACTTTAAGCATATATCTACAACCTATTTAAAAAACATTACATTATGCATTACACCTATATTCCAAAACATTTGAAAACCGTCACTGAAAATTCTGACAAAGAAACGATACAAATTAAATTTTCCCTTTTTTAGCATTGGAACACTGAAACAAAAAATACCAAAAAAGTGGTATGTAATGTAATAAAAATGAAAGCAATAAGAGCAAAAGTAAATTTTCACAGTCAAAAAAAAGTATTCTCATTCTTACAAATCATTATACAGTAATTTGAATCAATCATTCAGCTGTCTTTAAACCCCCTAGTAACCCTATTACTGCATGACTTGAAGTCTTGTTAAAGGCCAATGGTTTAAGAAAATTGGTAAAATTGTGTACATTCTTGATCGAAATTGAAAAATTCTTGTACAAAGTGAAGATACAGATGAAAAAAACCGAACCTCTGTAGTACGATCTCATTAGACTCACCAAAAAATGCAATTTAATTGAATCATTCCATAAATCACATGAAAACAAATTACAATTGAAGGGCTGTGCAAACTCGTGCAGTAACTGGTTAGCTCCACTTTTTGCCGAAAATTATTTTATAAATTGTTTCGAAATTATGCGTCGTTTGGAGCAAGAAAACCCAATTTGAAATGCCCAATTTGATACCCAGATACCGAGATATTATCATAGATGGCGCTGAGAATCATTGTTGGATGCATAAGCCAAGTTAGCTTCCATACAGCTGTCCGACAGCTCTTTATTGTTTGTTGTATACTGATTTTAGAACAAACAACAGACCGCTCCATTTCATATTTTTCTTTATACATTGCCAGTAAAGTATTTGTGAGCAAAAGATGTATTAAAGTGATCTGTAAATGATTTATTTGAAACACTTGACATATTTTACTGTTCAAAAACAGTTTTTTGTCGATACTGTTAAAATTTGAAGAAAAAAATGGAGCTGACCAGTTACTGCACCGAGCCCATCAATTTTTCTTTAGAAACAAACATGAATTTTCATTAACTTTCAATGGGTAAGTGAGTTCTTAATTATTCAAAATGACTTTGTGTATACAGAAAGTTTTTTCACAGAACGTTCTGTAATTACACATATTCACCAATAAATATACCGCAGTAACAATTTTAACTAGAGATTAGTTTCAAATAATTTCAATTATTGTACAACAACAATAAACCTTATTTACGGTATGTTTTTTTATAAGAAACTATTTAGTGTACTATATACTAAGAAATTTGTGATATGTCAATTGCAGCTAATAATTTTAGATATATATACAATCTTTAGTGACTTGATATTTTATAGTTAACGATCCAGCTCGCAAAGTCGTGATTATCAATACAATATTATTAATTCACCCGAGTCATTTGAAGACAGCAACAGACCTGTGGCTTGAAAGAATCAACATGTCAATACATTGGCAGTTGACACACAGACCGAACGTCGATGACTGTAGGCTATCTATACAGTAGCTGAGTTTTGCTCCATGTAACTCCCATGACATAACTATTTGGTTTAAAGTAAACAAAAAGAGGTTTAATCAAGAAAAATTGAATAAATTAATCATCACGTATTAACTATTGAAATGTTCTGGAAATTTCAAAGTGAATATAAACCTAATCTAGTCTGTTCCTTCCAAAATAAATAAATACGTTACCAAGAAAATATCCAAACTAGGCATTGAAAAACTAATTTAAAACTACGAGTATAATATCCTTTGTATGTGTGTTACAGGCAATGTATACAATCCAGGCATTTCATATAGAATGCCCAGCCTCTTCTGGCAGAGTATGAATTAAATTTCATATTGTATAGAATTGTTGTTTGTTATGTGACAGGAATAAGGTACATTATGTAAACACTTCTTGTTAGATCATCACCAATTGAATGAAGAGCTTAATTCACATGTTGTAAACTTCCATACACAACATGTCATGTCAGTTGGTTACTTATGGTGGTGCTATCACTTTTGCGATTTTCAATAGGAACTATATCTTATAACCTCATGGATTGGATCCATGTTTCTCATAAAATAAGAATCGGTTTAAAGATAGGATCTGTATAAACATATACGTTTCATTTGATGAGCTATTGTACCATTATGTTAATAATGTACGGTCACCATGACCGAGTCAATTAAAATAAATAAATAGTATATAAATTACCTGATTTACAATACCAATGACTTACTTACTACACAGTTCTGTGATTGAAAGTAAAATCATAATTAACATATTTTAAAACATGTTAATCTGACAGTAAATGCACTTCACTGAATGCTGTAATTTGGATAACACATTATACTAACATTGATTTGGCTATAAAGCATCACATTAATTTAAAATGCATGATATCACCGTCACCGTGCGTGTCCACAACACATCGTGTGACATTTAACATAACTTGAATGATACATATACTACAGTAAAAAGCTAAAGATATAAAACGCTTATTGTTATATGATTACCAATTGAATGAAAAGCTTGATTCACAGATTTTTCCATACAAAACCACACACACCTGTCAATTTGTTGCTTAAATGTGGCAACATCACGTCTGCGGTGTTTAAATAGCCACTCATAATTACAACATCGTAATCGAATCTATTGTTATCGCTTATAATAAAAATACGATTAAATGACCGGAAGTATCGATATTTACGGTAATCCTATACCAGGGGTGATTACGCACTGCATAGTTTTTGTTTGTTTTCCATTCTGAAATATTAGAACTAACATTCCAATGTCTGCGAATCTCAGTCTGACAGAATAAATCGTCAACTTTATTAAATTCTTTGCTAAGAATTTTGTTTTGCTTTGAAAAATCGAAGCTCGTTTTATAAAGCTCACCAAGTTGTTACATGACTATAGTTCGTTATTTAATCAATTTAAAACATTTAAATTTTACATTTCCAATCATCGATAAAAATATTGACTTTACATCGATATTCTAGGAAAATTCACTTTTGAGTTGCTAGAAAAATAACTATTTAAGCCAAAAAATGTCAACAAACTTGTATCGGTGTTGAAAACTATTACATTGACACATTGAGGCTACTATTGGTTATTGTACTACAAATAATGATACAGTATATTACATGCTGTATACAATTAAACATTATATACAGTATATCATATATTGTATAAATTAAACTGGAAACTTTTGTCATTGTAAACTCGTGATATTACATTTTATGAAATTATAATGTCATCACTAACACGATACTCAATTATTGGGTTGATAATGTCGTAGTGAACAAAATATTTAACTTCTAGAAAAATATTTAGGTCTAAAATGTAAAATAACGTGCATCAAAGTTAATATTTAAAACTCATACATTAACACTTCGAGGCTATTCTATTGGCTATTGTACTATTAATACAGTGTATTATATATTTTATTATTATAAACAATAGACCTACAGTATATTATATACAGTGAAATTATATATATATTGCTCACAAAAATTAAGAGGATATTTCAAAATAGAATGAAGATTTTGAAATATCCCCCAATCTTTGTGAGAAGTGTATAATATACTGTATATAATAATTGAAGTTTGACTTAAAATTGTTAACTTGTGATAATTATATTACTTATTTGTCATCGACTAAGACGACACTAAATTATAGGGTTGATAATTGTATAGCTAATGAGCAAAATATTCAACTTCTACAAAAATAACTATTTAGGCCCAAAAATGTAAACTAACGTATATCAGTGTTAATGTTTAAAACTATTACATTGACACTTTGAGGCAACTATTGGCTATGGTTTCTAATTATAATACATTATACAGTATATACTGTATTATTATAATATACTGTAATTATAACAGTATATTATTATATATACAATATAAGTATAGTATATACTGTATATAATAAAGTTGGACTGAAATTTTTTGTCCTTGTAAACTCGTGATAATTACATTTGTATGAAATTGTGCCATCACTAATAATCACACTAAATTATAAGCCTGATAATTGTATATGTAATAAACGAAATATTTCTTTCAACTCAATCTAATAACGTTTTTCACAGGATCGAACCAGACAATGGATGGTGACGTTTCGAAACATTCTTGAACACACATTACACATATTAGGTGCAAATGAAATTACTTCACCGAGGGTTAATTGAATTACCTAATTAGTTCAACGGAACACCATCACACCCCTAATACTTACTACATACACAAAGTAATACAACAACAAAAAAACCAAACATATATCACACACAATCCAAACCGGAAAAAAAATATGGCCACACAGGGACCAATCAATGAAGAGAAAGTGTACATTCAACAATACTTTTAAAGTCAAAAAACACTTATTGAAAAAAAACAAAAACACTTGACAAAAAAATAAAATTGAAATCAAACGACACCAAACCCTCAAAGTTTCAATACACCATATTGTGTCCAATATACAAATGAAAATAAAACAACAAATATATATATATATATATATATGATGAAAAAAAACAAACAAAAAAAAACATGATGAGAAGGGGGTTCACGAAAAATGGCCTCACCGGATTACTCATGGAAATGATGAAGTCGATGTTGTTGATGTAATAATAGCATTTCCAAAAAGGGGCACTAGTACTAAGTGTGAGGATGAGCAGTGACTTGGAATCCAACCCACGCTCCAACCAAAGGATGATAAAGTAAAAGCCAACGCACCATGCATTCTCATTCTGCCAAATCCACTGTCCTAAATGTCAATTGGTAAAACAAGGACCAAGAACCAGCGGCAGCAGCAGCAGCAGCTCCTGTGATGTCAATCCCATCGTCCTTAATGTATGTAGTGGAGGCGATCGATTTCTGTCGTCTCCCTTTGGTTGAAGGGTGACGTCACCTTAGTGCTAGGGATGAAATCCAAGTTATTATTCCTACGTGAGGCTACTTTTGGAGAAAATAATTTCATCTTGAATCAATAAAAATTACTTCCGAAACGAGTTACTATCAAAAATTTTATGATACCCCCCCCCCTAAAAAAAAAAACATTATAAATTATTACAATTAAATTGTAAGAATCGAGTGAAAAAATGGTTGAATTTTGTTGGTTGGTCAAGAAAAATGTTGAAAACAAAATACAATGAAAAAAGCGCCAAGTTTAAAATGACAATGAAAATCTTAAGATATTTTCTATATTTAAAAAAATATATTTGAAAAAAAAAATAATAATATAGAAACTAGACATATAATATAATAATTAAATACACTCGTAGTTATTATGGTTTTATCAATAATAAAATCAATCATCGTGTTTTGTTATGTCAACTCTGTAAAATTCGAAATCGCAATGCATTGAGGGAAAGCTTGCATTACGGAGGTGCTTTTATCAGAACACAGTAGACTCGTGCT
>JAQIWH010005720.1:0-14089 GCA_034695005.1 Cryptops parisi | reverse complement strand
AGCCTCGGCCAAGGTGCGAAATGGCTGGTCATTTCCCACTTTGGCCGGACTTCGGACTTTGGCGGTAACATATACATAGTTCTTTAGACTCTCCTACAGGCTGAATGATTCGATGGATTTTGATGATTGATGTGTCATCGGATCCGTCTTATGCTCACGAGTGACACTGGCTATATGGCATCAATGAAAAACCAATATGGCGGACGCTATATGCCGGTGTATAAAGATTGTTCATACAAAACAAGGTGGATTTTGAAGAATGAGGTGTCTATTGATTCGTTTTAGTGTATCGAATGTCATTGCCTATATGTTGTTAATTAAAAAGCAATATGGTGGACGCTATATATAAAGAATATGCTTAAAAAGGATTTTCAATGTACCTTTATTATACTTATCACATATGGATAAACCTTAACGCATACTTTATTTATAATGAAACATTGTATAGATAGATCATTTGATGTTTAATACATGGTTTCGTGCTTTAAAATGGCTGTTAAAGTATGTAATACGCATACTGTATAAGCAATGCGCATTTACTGCAAGATAGTATAACCATAACGGACAAAACGCATAACGAAACTCGTTCGTAAACTTTGAGTTGGCTATACTGTAGTATTTTTATCTGTATTTATTTATTTATTCATTGTTTTATTTTAAGAGTAGGTTACAAGTAAAAATTACATGGCACGTTTCGTAACTCTTATTTATGACAGTAGACGATAAGAATTTAATCTTCGAATGCTCGTTGTAACCTTAGAATAGAAATCAATAGAAACGCAGTTTTAACCTTAAACTAAATCCCACCACTTATCGATAAATCCAATTGGGCGACAGTCATGTAAGTTGTGTTTAAGTTGTGACAGTGTGTAATTTTTTTTTCTTAAATTTTATTTAGGCTTAGTTACATCAGGCGCCTGTACAAGTGTAGTTGAAAACTTAATGGAAAAACGTTGTTGACTAAATTAAACTGGTTTAGTTAGTATGTGTGTGTGTGTATTGGAGACTTTGAATGGTTGTCTGTATAGTACTACACTGTTGTTTTGAAAATGAAGTGGTTGGTATAGGGTGGATGAGTACTAGCTTTGGCGGTTCGTATCAGGGGGTCCCGTGGTGTGTGCTTTCAACTCGCCTGTTGTACCGTCGATAAAGAATGGTTTGTTTAGTGGGTGGGCGAGGCTTTAGTCTTGTCTGATCAAATATGGACCGACTTATCAGCAACTTGCGACGCTTCCCAGAGACAAACTTGGTCAACTTTGACTGTCGGACCACTTTGGCTTTTCGACGCGATGATGTTCGTGATGACGACATATTTTTCAGTGGTATCATTGCGACGATAGACCTTGGACGTATGCTGATAAGACGAACGAGAGATAATAATAAAAAAAAGGACAAAAATTACTGTGTCATCCTACGACAGGTGTGATTCATGCTCAATAAGTTTTTTGGTTATTTATTATTTTTTTTTGTAAACTGCTACATATACGTGGTTAATATCGAACCTTAAGATTAAATGAAGTATGAGTAACGAAAATGACTGTTGGAAAAAATATTTATATATAGCGTTATCTGGAGTGGATGATATATCAATATTTTGTTTGACAAAATCTTATTGTTTGTCAAATCTTATTCGCGTATCATGATTTTTAGAATTTCTGTTTTTGTATATTGAGGAGGGTATCGTTGATTTTGTTAATTGTGTTTCTCGAGTGTTATTTTTATTATATTTTTTGTTTTTATTCATTTTGTTGGTTTGATATGATAGTTTCACGGTATCATCAACAGGGTTAGGAAAAGGGAAGAAATAGGAAGATTTGAGGAGAAAAGGAGAAGGGAAAGGAGGAGTGTGTGTGTGTGTGCAATCAATATTCGCACGTGAATGTTGGGCTGAAGTTGGAGCCAATTTTGTAAATCTGGTGGAGACTAAGTTGTTTGTCATAAAAATCCCATTACGTTGGCCGAGGCTTAAGGTTAAGACAGACGCTGCTCATTCCTCGGTCGTCGATGGAACAACACAAAGGATTGGAAAGATTGACGAATGGAAGGAATGCATTAGATTAGTTTGATGAAAAGTTGCTTGAATTATTCAGCAATAGATGCGCGAGTCGGTTTTTTATTTTATTGCTTTATGGGGTGATGTGACCATATACCGTGTTATAAATTGGACTTTTGTAGTACAAAATAAATGTGAGTGTGGAACTAAATCGATGCATTCGAAGATAGAGGGATAGAGTTTCATTTTTATGAGTTTATTGTAATATGAGGTTATTCGTTCAAAATGGAACCCCAAATATAAGTAGGTCACTTGACGTTTTAAATTGAGAATTTTTTTTTACAATGTAAATATACAGCGAATTAACTGAACAATTTGTATGTACAGTATTACGGATTAATAGGTATTTACTGTAATTTTACTTTTTATTTTTTTTTAAACTTTTGTAAATGTGATTCAACTATAAAAGGAGTTTTTTCGGAACGTTTTCGATTAATGTGAGTTTCGATTATTCGATTCTGGAATTTTACGACGAAAGAAAGCTAACCGGATGCAAGTTATATGCAAGAAAATTGCGATTCTGTATGGTGGTAACTAGCCACTAAACGGTCTTGCTGCAGCACGTGAAATTGTCCACTTGTGTATTTAATGAAAATTTGGTATTCGATATATGCGATCTTTGAATTAAAACCGACATTTTTAGAAGAAAGCAATTCTCACATACTACCTGTGCAATCGGGTAACGTTTTCAATTAATAAGGCCATGGTGAAGTTTTAAATTCATAATATATAACAAAAAATGTTTTTCTGTTTTATGAAATTTCGATATATGCGATTTTTTTAAAAATTAAAAACAACATTTTAGAAGAAAACAATTAAAAACGAACTACCTGTAATCAGGTAAATGCTTTTTATTAATAGGCCAAAGTAAAGCTTTCAATTTATAATTTGCAACAAAAAAATTTTGAATCAATAATTTCATATTCTGAATGGACTTATGCTTGATTAATTTTTTATCCTGTTTATATTTTATGTTAAAAGTGGATATTTATAAAAAAAAATTGCTTTTCTTGTAGACAATCAAAAGAAAGTTGTATCATAATGCTATTTACCAAAGTGGTTAATTCAGTGAAAGTTACAAAAATGTCTTTCTTTTTTTGTCGTCCAAATTCGGATTTTTGGGTTCTCTTATGTATGTTTTGGAGACGAAGAATGTGAAAATTCTTTGCGAACGACGATTTCTCTTTGACTCTCCGTTTTCTCCACTTGCTCGGAATGCTTTGCATACATTTCGACGAAACGATGAGCGTCGTAATTAACGTTGTTTAGGCTTGTATTTCCTCTTAAGTAATGAGCCAGGGTTGTTAGGTTGTTGTGTGTGTGTTTTTTTTTCAGTTAAGGGGAGTGAAAAGAAGGAATCTTTTACTGGCGAAAATCCACTTTGCAGTTCTCAACCTGTACTAATAGCGGGTTGGAGCAAAGCACTCTCTAAATATCCTCGGCGGAGTTGGTTTATTTCCTCTTTTTTTATAGCCTTTTAACAGATGGTGGGGGTAGGATTTTCTCGGTGCATTGTTTTAATTTGCCTTTTTTCTTTTTCTTTCACCTTAAAAAAAAAAACCTGACTCCCTCGGTATTGGTTCTCGGTACAGATGAATCTGCAATTAGTGGTACTTCTATCGGAAGCTTCTCCCGATGTGTGTGTGTGTGTAGTGAAAGTTGTCTATTGAGCCGCTGTTTCCTCCTTTTCCTTCCTTTTTTTTTTTTACCCCCTCGACTTAAAAATTTGGAAATGGGGGTTGGTGGGAGGAGGAGGAAGGGGTAGAAAAATTAGAGGGAAAAAAAGGTACAACCAAATTTTCATTAACGCTTTATTAGCTTCGGGAGAAGAGACGCGCATGCGCACCAGAGAACAATCTGGAGAAAAGGCAGAAGAAGAACAAGAAGAAGCAGAAGACGGGAGTTTGGGTGCGCTCAACCGTTCACGGATCTCCCGACTAGCGACAACGGGCGGAAGACAGAAATTAATTAGAAATTTTAATTAAATATTTTTCACCGGACGCATTTGTAAGAAGTCGTCGTTCGTCGGCAATGGCTTGCAAAAATAAAGACGGTATTGAGACTCGAAGGCAATTAAACGACTCGTGGCGGTGGTGGTGGTGGTGGATGCAGCAGCCAAAGGAGTTTGTGTGTTTGTAAAGAAGAAGAAAAAAGGCGGAGGGGGTATAGGGAAAAGGGGTGGGTGGGGGATGAAAGTGGAGGAAGAAAATAGAAGAAAGTTTGAACGGGGTCCCTAACAAACCGACGCAAATTTCTAAGCAGATCGCTGGGATTAATTTTCGAAGAAAAAGCCTTCGGATGTGGTGGCATCAGATGTGGAGGAGGAAAAGCGAATGAGAAAGAGGAGGGAATTGGAAAGAAGGGGGTTTTGTTTGGGGAGAAGTGGAAGAAGAAGAGGAGGAGGTGAGGGAAAAAATAGGGAAGAAGAGGAGGCAAAGAAGATTCCTTTTCTGTTTTCTCTTATTTCATTGTTCGGAGCAGCTGCTGGCCAATTCGTCTATTGCGCATTGCATCTTGTGTGCAGCGCATTTCGCTTTTCTTTCGTATTTTTCTTTCTTCGCTTTCTTCTTTTTTGAGGAGGAAATGAAAACGAGACAGCGGTGGGACATTGTACATTCCACCCACGCTGATTACATGGGTGATGTTCTTCCGGAGAAAATTTTCTTTTACTTCTACTTTGTTTCCTTTCTTCTTTTTATTTTTCATTCTGTGTTTCTTTTATATTTGTTTATTGAATGAGACTTGTGTCGTAGGGTCTGTTTTCTTGAAATGAGCATCGATAGAAAGTTCTCTCGTTTCGAAAAATCTTTTTGCCTTTTGTAATGGTGATGTGATTCTTTTTTTTTATATATTTTATTTTATTTTTTTTGTTGCTCTATTGATGGAAAACGACAAGAGAATAAGGGGCGATGACATAGGGATTGTAGTTCTGTCGATATCAATTCTGATCATTTCGTGACCGATAGCTTCAACGTTTTGTTCTTTTGAGGTTATTTGGTTATGGCTGTGCGGCCTATTGATTCGAGATGCTAATTAAGGAACTTTGCTCAATATCGTGCTTTGCTTGTTTTTCGAAGAGATTCGTGTGTCGATAATGCTTTCTCGATATGCTTTGTTTCTAGAGGTCAGTTGGTTCGTTCCATAAAGCACACAATCAAATGGAATGCCACGAAAAATGCCAATAAATAATGATAATTAATTATTTTTATTTCAAAAAGAAAATTGTTCTGTATGTTTTTAATGAAATATTTTCTTGTAGACGATTCTGTGGTGGTAACTGTATAGATAGCTTATTGTTAGTTGTATGTCCGTCAAAAATGACGGGTGCTAGAATTATTGTAATCCTCATTGTTGTGTTTTTATTATTACTTAGTAATTCGTTACTAACAACAAACTGCGTTATGTTCACACACACACACACACAGAGACAACTGATAAACTATATAGAGGATGCATACTTTATTATGATGCCAAATGGAATACTGTTTCATTTTACTTGTATACAAGGAAATCAGTGTATCACAAAAGTCACACTGCAGTTTGAATAATTGTTTGTTTTTCCGATCTTGTAATAGGTTTAAATAAAAATAAGATATTTTATTGAATTAGGTAAGAAAAATTAGGTTACGTATATGACTACAATTTTTGGCTCATAAAATGATGCTATTATTTTAAAAATATTTTCCATAACACAAATAGTTATCATAAATTTCTAAGTCTGTTTTCTAAAAATAAAAACCACAAATTGAAATTAAAAAATAAAAACTATTCAAACTGTAGTGTTTTTTTTTTGGGTCACCCTATACTATACATCAGGGGAAAATGTAGTTTAAGGACATTTAAACGTGTTATTGTTTCGCGCAAAAAAAAAAGGTAAAAATCTTTTAAAACTTTAAAATTGAAAATTAATTTTTTGACATTATTAATAATAGTAATGTAAACAAAACTAATTACGACACTTTTGTCATTTTTGAAACAAAAGTAATAAAATGGTAAGCAGTAATATACATACTAATGTAAACAACACTAATTACTAACACTTTTCTCGTTTAGAACGCCTGCAGGATTAAATATAATTCAAAATTTTAGTTTAATCCTGCAACACTATAGAGGACAAACATATTTAAAAAATGTCGAACAAACAAAAACCAGGTTTTATTTTATGGAAGAAATTTCCATTTATGGGTCGAGTTTTGGTAATCATTTTGTGGGTTTCTTGTCGAGTTTGCTTGGACGTTGTGTTATTGTTATCGTATCCAGAGGTGTAGATTAGCACGTGGAGAAGAAAAAAAAAGATCTTGTGCGTGGGGAGAGACACAGAGGGGGGGGAGGTGAAACTAAAAAGGAGGTGGGCGAGGTGTTTAGCTTTGCAAAAGGTGGGTGGGGGATCATTGTACACAGTTGAAAAGGAAAAGGAAACGAGCGACTGACTGCTATTTTTGTTGGATTCCCTTCAATTACGGCCGGAGCCAAGCTCTTCCGCGCGGTTATTCGATAATTTAATCAAGGCAATTTGCATAAAGAGCGCATTCATTCGCTCTGACATAATTACAAATCCAAAGCAATTCGGCGCAATGATGCAGCCGGTCCCAAAAGTTGGGTTGGAGTTTGCGAGTGTGGTGTGAGAACACAGGCACACAACACAGCAGCGGCGTCGGCAAACTCGGCGTAACAACAATAATCATTTCATATTTCAAACCCACCGTTATGTATTTCCTTAATGTCTACTTTCTTTCCCATCCATTCATGTTTAATAATTATCTGTTAAATTTTTAATGAAAACGGTACACGTTTATGGGAAGCCCGTTACAAACGCGTCCAAGGACCCTCCTGTCGTACGGTAATGACGACGTCGCCGCTCAACTTTCCCAAAACTCTACTACTATAGATTGCATGCAAATGACACGGATTAGCTTGAAGCTTTACAATTTTCTAAACGTCCACATAGGCGGAGAGGAAAATGCATTTTACAATTGCAGTTCCCGAAATACCATTGGAACGAAACGAGAGAATAAATAAATTTAAAAATAAAAAAGCAATCTCTAAAAGGCTCACATTTTCAAACCATAACTCCCCCCCTCAAACTCGTTAATTCGAGTTCGCTGCAAATTTTGGTGACAATGTTTTAACGGTGTGCTGAAAAAAAAAGAAGTTATATTGTTACTTGTTTGCAATTCCGTAGTTTTTAATGTTTTGTTTTGTTTTTGTTTTTTTTCGAAATAAAAAAGTTTTGTTTTGCGACGTCGTATACAATATCTAAAGACATCATACTGTTAACATTGATCCATTTGACAATCATAGACATTCTGGTTACATTATTAGGTCAACATATAATACAGTGAGAATTGATGGAACACACGATTTATGTGAAACATTATTTAATGTTTGAACTAGTAATCTTGTTAGTGTTTTTTTTAAGACTTTTGTAGTCTGTTTTTCTCATGCACTTTTTGTTTTTTGTTTTTTTTTGTCTTGTGTCAAAGTCTCGTATTAGTTATTTCATTTGTGCCGGTACAAATGCATACATGTATATTCGGGCTTCCTACAAAATCAGAAGCTCAAATATATAGTTTTTATGTAGAAATCCCATGCGCCGTATACTTGAGTTTATTTTCCCATTTATACTGTGATGAAGTAAAAGAGGTGTATTAAACATACAAAGTGTTTAATTTTCAAGAACCTTTTTTTATAATTGCGTTATGATTTGGATTTTTTTCCAAATTGCTTGACTTTATTTTATTTATTTATTTATTTTTGGTATTTTGAAAATAATATACTATTTTACATTCTATTGGGATCTTTACAAACACTCAAATTGAATACTATTCTAGGAGTAGTGTTTACATTACTCCTAGGAGTAGGGTATTCTTATACACAGGAGTAGTGTATTCTCATACACTGTGTATTCTCATACACAGAAATGTTAATTTGCTTAAGTTTATTGTAACTATGGAGATAGTCACCAACAGTATTCAATGTCACTGTACCGGTATTCCGCTGACCTATTAAACAAATATTGAAAAACGCTGTGAATTATTTGTATTCTCTGTTCGTTACGTTAGTATTTATTTAATTTAGCTTCCCATAGGGACAAAAATTTTAAAAATACAACATTACAACAGATTTCAAATATTCAACATATTCAATATGTCATTATTAGTATACAGGAGCATCCCGAGAAAACCTGCCTCTGTGGTGTCAAACCCCAAGCTGAACCACATAGCACGAGCGGGATCTTAACCAGGGCCATTCAAGCCAATATTTGCTGTAGGCTGTACGTGATCTTTGTTTGAAAAACATCAAAAATGAGTACACTGTAAAAATGTACCACGATCATGCACGTGGACATTGTTGATCAACAACCTAAAAACACGTGTTCAAATTCAACATTTGCGTTACAGATGTAATGACGGACTTAACATTTCGTTTTATTAGGTTTCCAATATTAAATAAGATCAGAGAGTTTAAAAGTAAATTTTGTGTGCATTTTCTTAAGTTTTCGTTGGATGAAACGGAAGGGAACAATCTTTCTCTTCTGGAGAATTTCTTATATGCGAAACTTTTTCGTCGTTTTTCTCATTTTTCATTATTTTTTTTTATTCTACTGGTAGGGGTAGGGAGAAGAAGAGTTTTGGTATCTGGTTTCGTTAACAATGTAAAATTTGATAGTGGAAGAACCTGTTGATGGGCGTTCAAACGTTGCTTAAAATGCGCAGTTTGCGGTGTGGCTTGCTTAACACATGCACACACACTCACCCACACACACACACTACACACAGGCATACACATACACACTCACACACATACACACACCAGAGGGTAATTTAGGTTTTCTTCGGCACAGCTGTCTTCTTCTTCGACCATTAATGGTTCCGTAAGACGTGCTTAAAATTTAACTAATGACGCCATTTGCATTTCTCAGAGTATCCCCAGTTCGGCTTCGCCCTCACGTGACATCGACTTTAGCAACCCCTAGTTGAGGGGAACAAAGTAAAAAAAATAAAAAGTTGGTTTTTTTTCTTTTGGTTTTGGTAGGTTATACGTCCACTGCGTGCATAAAGAGTTTAAAAGGTTAAAAAAAAGTTGAAAAAGGAGAAGAAAATTCAATTAACATAAAGGATCAATGATGATGGAAATTTTAATTGGATTTTTGTTCTAAAAATTTTTTTGAACGTTATGAATATCATAGTATTTCGTAAAAGAAATTAAACGGGTAGGTCTTGTCTCATATAGATACAGATAAGATTTATCGCTTGTGACTTTAGTTAATATCGATTATATATTACTAGAAGTAAACCCGTCAATAATGACGGAAAATTCTCAGTTGAGTATCATATGATGCTGATCCACCAATAGCTATTGAGGTAACAAATGTGATGCTCCTTAGCCAGTGGCTATTGAGGTAACATGCATTCTAATGCGTTGCCATGGAAGCATTCGATGAGCCTTGCTACGGTAGTATTGGCCATATCATTAAGTTTTGTCTCATGAAGAAGGTTTATTTACTTTACAATTTGGTTAACATAAATTGTAAATAATGTGCTAAATTTAATAAACAGTTCTTTGATTTTATGCGAGGGTTGGCGTTCTGCAATAACCACGCGTAAATTGAAAATCGCACATATGAAAATCGGTTCATAAAAATTGAAATTTTTCATGAAATGACATAACTGTAGCGGACAATCCGTTCGGTAACTTGGGCATTATCGCACAAATTGCATAATAGCGAAAACCTTTCCGCATATAACGAGCATCTGGGAGAACTTCTCTCGTCACATATTAGCGGACTATTTGTATAATTGTATATAAACTTTCTTTGCACATTTTAAATCATTAATGATTGATAATTCTGTTAAACATGTTTTGCTATTAATAATTTGGTAAGTTATTCACATGTTATCAAGTCTACAGTATCATAACATATTCTTTAAAAGTTGTATGAAGTACGATATTCCTAAGGGGTATATTTTGTTTAATAACTTAATTCCAAGTTTACAGTACGATAGATTTCATGATAGTTCACTGTCACTGGTTTTTAAAAGCGCTTAAACATAAATTTAACATTCATCACATGTAAATCATTAGTGAACATTTTTATACAGTTTCTGAAGAAGCCTATAGGCAAATTTATAGGCATTTGCGAGTTCAAAGGCAAAGTGCCAAAGTTCTTTCTTGCGTTGTGTAGTGGTTGAACTCCTATAGGTTTTGGTAGGTTCATCGTTCTGTTTCATGTAACTTTTCTGACCTGTTTTTTTTTTTCACTATTTTTCCCTCGTGTTGATTGAAACACTAAAAGGATGCGGGGGATTTCGAAGGTGGATTCCATCGCTGGAAAGGGGAATGGCCTTTGAAGGAAAAAGCTGATGAACGCTCCATCTTGTTTGGACCATTGGGAGTTTCGAAGAGGGTTTAGTTAGAACACAACAAGAAGAGGTAGAAAAGGGGTTGGAAACACTTGATTCGCTTTGCTGCCATGGGGATGATGTTCTTGCGAGTCGTTGCCGCGAGATTAGACACCGGCTCCCACTGCTAATTACAGAGACCTCAGCTTTAAAGATGGTTCTTCTCGCAGTCCATTTATCATAGGAAAGGCAAGAATTGCTCCTGCTGCTGCTGTTGCTGCTGTTGCTTTGTTGCTTCATTGCAATTGGCTAGGATGCTAGGGAAATAATTAGGCTGGACTCGAGTCCAGTGTCGAGTGACAGCTGGGATGGACATATTCAACGCAGAGAAGTAGGTAACCGATGGAAGTGCCCTCTTCTTCCTACTACTACTACTACTGCTACACCACCAATGATGATTTCCTCTCTCATTTCTCTCCCTCGTATTTTACCCACCCCACTCCCCTTTACCCGTCGTCTATATCCAGCGATACTCACGTTGAAGAAGCCATGTGACCTCGGGATTTTGCCCTTAGTTCGATTTGTCATTGCGTTATTGGTTTCGAAAAATTAAATCTCTAGGTATAAGGTTTTTGTATACATGGTAATGTGTCTTTCTTTTAATTAATGGTGTCAAAATTCAACATAATGAAAATCGATATAAGAGGAGTATATAACAAAGTTAAAAGTTGCTGCAAACATTCACTGACGTTTGATGTGCTTTCACATATCGATGTTACATATTCATTTTTATTTATTTTGTACAGTCCTCAGGGACCAAATGTAATACAAAAGTTTGAACAAAGATGTTACAAATGTTACGTAGGATTATAAAATGGTACGGCACAGAATTGGATGATCGGTAATGAGGTAACGGTGTTGCAAGGTACCGGTAATGAGGTACAAAAACATTTCAGACTGAAAAATTAATGCACTCAAAAAGTAATTTATCAAAATGTTTGTAATTTTTAAGATTGGGAGAATATCGGTGTAAACCGTTTATTTATTATTTCCTATATAGTTTTCAGCCCTGTGTGTGTCTGTATAACGCTCATGTTGCCAAGTAACATGAGTTAAAACTATGAACTATGGTACGTAAAAGCTGTCAGTCATTGACGGGCATACAGATTAGTAGAATAATAGTAAGAGTAAGGTTCATATCGTTGTCTTGGATATACAACTACCACGCAAAATTGTAGCCTATTTATAGTTCAAAGAAAGGAAAAAGGTTAAAAAAGCCGATTTTTGAAATAGTTATGCAAAATTGTTTTGAAATGTGGCTACTCAGTTGATATTCTGACTGCCAGTAGAATAATAGTATTGGGGTCGATGGTTGGGCGCTTTTATTCAGTTTTTCTTCGAGCGATGAAATGTTTGGTCCCGTGACCACCAGTCGTTTGCGGCTTTCTTTTCAAATCGTTGAGGGTAAGAGGTGACTGAGAAATGGGGTTTGCAAGTGGTGGCGAATGCTGAAAACCTCGCAAAGCAGGCGCATTTTTGATGTAGAGCGGATACATTTTTCACAAAGAAGGGACAATACAAACGGTGCAGATGTGGTTCTGTGAGTGCGACTCGAAACCGAATTCGTTGTAAAACTAATGGAACCTCGAAGGCCAAGAAACACCTGGAACGTATCGGCCTATAAGAATTCGATGGGACAGTTCATAGCGTTCTAGTAGCTGATGGTTTGTGTGTGTGGTGGGCGAATTTCAACTTCAATATCGCCTCCTCACTCTTTTACCCATTCGAAGGACTCTTTCCGATTGGTTTTCTCGAAACGAGAGTCGCCAAAGTTTAAATTAAAGATGTCGTTATTTATGTGCGAGAGTTTGATGGTGAAAAACGATTGTCAAAAATTCTGGTTAGTTTCTAAAAAAGTTTCTAAAATCGAATTCATCCATAGTTTTTCTCAGGAAATAAGAGTTTTTCTAAAAGTTCGATTTTGGTATTGTATAAAAATAGAATATTTTTTCTGATAAAACATTGAAATAATACTTTTTATATATTGCGATTTTTCTCAAGACAATGAGTTATAACTGTCATTTGTATACTTTCTGTTATGTTTGTTCTTAATTTTTAGAATTTTTTGGATTACTGATTTGCGGATCTGAGGTTGTTGATTTTGAACAGTTTTAAACAGTATATATTTTATACACTTTTATTTAGTTCAGTCTTTTACATTCAAACTTGGTGATCAAATTTTAATCACTTTCCACGTGTCCTAGAGACTTTAAATTTGATACTCGGATGAATGTTGCGAGACAATAAAATCCATCAAATTTTGAAAGCATCATGATCGTGTCATTTCCGATTTTAACTGAATGCAAAATAAAATGATATTATTTTTAAGTAGGGTAGGTTTTCGTTTTTTAAGAGAAAATTTGATTTTATGAGACAGGACATATTTTTTGAAATTATCCTTAAATATGTAGGAGTTGCTAATTAAATTGTAGAGACTACTGTTACTATCATGTTAATATGAGTTTTTAATCCGTGTACGTTTGAAGTCGGCGCAACACATACGCATACAAATGCAACGTAACTGAGTATGCAAGAATTCTTCTCATGCGTTGCGCCGACTTCGAACGTACACGTCTTAAAAACACATATGAATATGATTTTATAATATCAAGTACCATCAAAACTAATTCGTAGTAGAATTGAGTGAGGTATGCAGTAATTAATAGTATTGAAAATTAAAATTATTTTTATACTTTTCTGTTTGTAGTCAGTTTTTCGGTTTCATTATTTAACTTCGAATATCACACAATTTCATTAGTCAATTTGATTTTTAATTGGGACTTTAAAATTCATAGTGTTTCTGCGAATTGTTATTTTATCTTTGAATGGGAAGTTCGTCATTATACCAATTTTTTTTTTTAAATTAAAAAATCACAACGAAACTCAACTTTTGGCTTGAAAATAGCTTTTCTTTAAATAACTAGTTTCTTTCATTTAATTTTAAACTTTGTTAACTTTTCATTTCTTTTTATTCTCAGTTTTTTTAAACTTTTCTCAATCCGGTTTGATGTCGTTTTACTATTAACATTTTACAAAACTTTCCATCGTTAAAATGTCAACGTGCGATGATGAAAAACAAAAATAAATAAAAATATAAGAAAAAAAAACAAAAAACCATCTTCAACTTTTTCGTGCGTTTGGTGTGATCGGTCGCGATGAATCCTTTTCTTCGTACATATCACATTCCCCCCGTTTTGCTTGTTCTGAAACGAGGGCATCTCGGTCACAGGAGGGGTTACTTTTCCTCCTCCAAAACTCTTTCTTTACTATGCTCAGTCGTCGCTTGCTCTTCCAACATCAGCTATTTCTTCTTCTTCTCCTCTCTTCACTCCTCTTTCTCTGCTAGTCTCCTCTCGCTCTTTTCTGCCACTACCACCGCCCGCTTAATGACAAATTCAATACGAGCGTGTCCCCGGGAGCCACCGGGATGAATTAAATATGACGGCAGTCGTTCTCGCATCTCGCCGCCGACTTGATAAATTTTGCTCGGATGCAACAGTCCGTGGAACGCATGCGCACAACTCAACCGAGTTTGAGGGGTGGATGTGAATTTTCTATCTCTTTCACTCTCCCCCCCACCCCCTTCTACACTATACCCCCCTTCCAAACCCCCCCGTTTTGCCTTCGTCTCTCA
>JAQIWH010005719.1:0-14090 GCA_034695005.1 Cryptops parisi | reverse complement strand
TTTTCAATCATCCCTACTTCTTTTCCCTTCCTACTTTTCATCGATACTGGAATTATAAAGGATATAAAAAGATCGCAGATCGACTTTTATCATGATTCTGATCATTATCATAGTAGTTCGGCATCGTGTGTGTATTGATTAGTGATTTTTGCTGACTGATAGACGCTGATAACTTTTTTGTATATTTTAGTAACAAATACTCTTTTTATTAGCTTCATTTTTGAGTGAGTGAGTTTGTGAGTGAGCGAGCTTGGAATTGAACGTTTACTGCCATCTACAGTCGATTATGAGACTATGCTGTATAGTCTATTGTATCAAAAAAAAAGCATAAAACAAGTACCGCATAACTCCTTCGCATAAATCAAAAACCGCACAAGTCCAATGTGAAAAAAAAATCGTATATATAAATAAATAAATCGAAAATTTCAAAAATCAAAAATATTATTACTCAAAACTCGCATAAATCAAGTATAGAATGACTCAACGATCGCATAAATAAATTTAATTTCGCATAAATCGAAACCTGACGAAATTCAAAAATAAAATTATTCAAAACACGCACAAACAAATTGAATATCAAATTACTCAAAGATTGCAAATGAATTTTAATTCGCATAAATCGCAAATGCAAAATACAAAAAAATTGATTCTTTGCATTACGTGCGTATGTACAAGCAGTATATACCTGTACATGACATTATAAAGAGTGTGCTTATCATAAAGAAATTTCGGTACGGTGAAGTACTGCGTAGTAGGTTTATTGGTTTTGTGTCGTGTTGTTGTATTTTTATTATCACTATTGCGTGTTTGTCGTAGTTCATAAAAGGAAAAGTTGGAAACACTAGTCTACCTGTACGTAGGTGGTTTTAGATGAGCCTACTACTACTGCAAAAGGTTTTTCATTTCCTCCATGTCGTCCATTGTTATGTTTGGTTTCAATCTACAAGACCCATTTTGTCAGCTTTAGCACATCCATTAAAGGCGTTCAGTTACCCATTTTTTTGTTGTTTCTTGTACGTTACCCCACTTTCATTGACGATGCAAATGAGGACTCATTTCGCTGTTGCCTGGAGCTTCTCTTATTGCCAAGTGACCGGAAAAAGACATCTAAACACAACAACGCGATTTTGATTAGAGTGAACGTCGCGAGTTGCTTCAGGCTATTGCAACTACATAGACTGATTTTTTGACTTTTCGACTCCTCTTTTTTTTGTATAATAAACATGCAGTAGGAGTGATTATTTTTTGATACACGAACTTTCATTTCTCTTCGTTGTTCACTATTATATATTTTTTTTGGGGAGGGGGGGAATATATTTTTGGTAGTGTACGTTTTTGTTGAGTAATAATCTTGTATGTGTTTTGTAGGTGTTAATATTGTATGTGTTTACCGGCAATGTTGTAGAATTCAGGCATTGTATAGAATGCATAGTTTCTTTTGGCAAAGTATGAAATAGCATATTATATAGGCCTACAACAACTATTAGGTTAGTTAAGGTTAGTTTACAATATGTCGAATAATAAGCTTGTATATACTCTGTATGTTGTATGGGCAGTACGTTACCGGCAATGTGTCGAATCAAGGCATATCTATAGAATGCTTAGTTTTTCTTGGTAAAGTATGAAATAACATCTTGTATACAACAACTTATTAGGTCAGTTGATATTAGAGCTTAAAATATTCTGTAAAAAAAATCTCCAGCATATGTTCAAAATTTCACCTTTCTAGGTCATCGGGATTCGGAAACCTACCATAAAAAAAGAGCTCAGAGATGTTGAACCATTTTTAACCTCTGAGTATTAAGTTAAATAAACGAGATTAAAAATATAGTCTTTGATTATACTTGTTCTGTGGCTTTTCCAATATAAACTTTGCATACTTCATTGTATATTCGGATACTATGTGTTCGACTTAATTTGCCAATCAGAATTAGCTGCTTTAGGTTTATATCCATGCATTTCTCCAAAACACAAACTGAACAATGCCTCCTTGTGATTTTTATCCCTGTTTTCTGTATTTTCCCTTGCATTGTGTTTGTGTATGTACATATATATATATATATACTGCATATACTATATACACTGCGCTTTTTATGTCTTGTGGTCATTCGCTTTTTCCATTTCTTTTGCTGTTTTTTTTGTGTTATCTATTTTTTTGTCTTTTTCCGTATGACCAAACCTTCTGCCAAGTGAACCACTCGTGTTTACTCGTCCAAGATACAGGGTGACTTTTTTTCGGTTTGCCTTCTTCAAATTTACTCAGCGGATGAGCTCTTGCAGTGGCAGCTGATTGGTCAGCAACGTCACATACGCTTTTGTCCACCCCAAGGTTTTCTTCTACTTTTTTTTGTACGTTTTCTTTATTTATACATTTTTTCTTTGGGTACATATTACAATTTTATGACATGTACACGATGACCGACTGTTTGTCCCGTCAATAAATCGCAATGACGACTCGCTAATACTGTCGGGTGTTTTTTTTAAGAATAACGTGATGGCATGTAAATGTTTGAAGACACGTTGTATTTTTATACAGAGTTTAGATTTGTTTGTAGTATAGTGTTGTGACTCTTTTTTTTTTAAAAGTTTTAAATTTGCTGTGATTTTAGTTTGAAAAAAGTTACTTAGACTTTACTGTATTGATCACTTTAAGAAAATAAGGTTTAAGCTTACATAGTTTTTTACTCCGTTCCAACCTTGAAAGTGACTTTGCTTTAAAAGCGAGAGCAGTAGTCGAAAAGTCTTTGAATGACAAAAACCTTTTAGCTTGTTAAGATTTATATGACATCCAGAAGCCAGAACGAAAGTTTTATCCTTTTATTCTGTTTTATACTGTGTATGATGGTATACGTGAAAATAGCGACGACGAACTTTAAAGTTATATTAAAAAAAAAAGGATTTCTGAATGAGATAAGACATATCGCTCTGTAGTGGATTTACATAATGAACCAGCTTTGTAAATCCATAGCAATGCTAAAATAGTGAGCATAACCGAACTAATTAATCGAAATTTTATTCGATATGAATCGACTTGTATTCGATTTATATTTTATTCCTATTATACAGGGTTATTCATAGGTCCGTGACACTTTACAAATAATCACCATTTCGTAACTACTTAAGAGATCTTTTATTGTATTATACTGAATGAAAGGGACATTATCCAGCACAAATGCGAGTAACTGCTTTCTAGCGGAAAATAACGGCAACTACGTGCTTGAGGATTTCTCAAAACAAAACTTGGAGAATTTACCTTTCGTTCAGTGTAATACAATTAAAGATCTGTTCAGTAGTTACGGAGTAGTGAAGTTTTGTAATCATCGAATTATGAATAACCCTATTTTCTTTCGACTCGACATTCGGCAAGATGTTTCGTCACTCAGTTTGAGAACCACTCCTTTATTCGCAAACCATTATCTATCTACATAATTGGCAAGTTTCTGTTTGTGTGGCGTGTCTGTCAGGTATACTATACATTCCCAATCGAAACGCTCTAGCTATACAAAATGACTACACAACGTTCTGCTGCGAATTTCTAAGTCAACGCAACTATTTTGAACTGCCAACGTCGCATCGTGTCAATTCCGAGATATGGATATTTGAAAGTCCAACGTTTTGTCATTGAGTGGTTACGTGGATTACATCTTAGGCCCCGTGGTGGCCTGGTGGTCAAAGCATTCACCCTTCTGGCAGCAGTGGCCCGGGTTCGCCTTCCACTCGTGCCATGTGGATTCAGTTCGGGGTCTGACACCACGGGGCAGGTTTTCTCGGGGTTCTCCCGTTTCTTCCTTTTGCATCATAAAACCCTGTTCCATGTTTATCATTCCCATTTTATAATTTCTGTACTTCTAATTTAATTAAAGTCTGAGGGCCATATGACATACCGGTAGCTGTAAAAGCCAGTCGATGCCCTCGTTAAACCCCAAGTACCCACCTACCTGTAGGTATCTTGGTAACCACTTAGCAACAAACAACATTATGCCACAATGTTTTGGTCGTAGTATTGTAATCTATCGTTATGAACACCCTGCAAAAAAAAAACAGATATTGTTTTAACAATGGCTCATTCCACGGTTTCAAACGAAATAAAAATATCCACGTGCGAAGCACCGGCTTTACGACTACTTGTCCACTAACTATAAACCGACACAGTTTCTGTGCAACTGAATGTATTTATCCGCCATGACGGCAGCCATGACAGTGGCCATGGCGGTAAATTTAATGATGAAAGTTCCGATAGGTGACGACCGGAGTTTCGAATGGCAATTGGTATCAATAGTGGATTGAAAGTAACTGAAAAATCAGTTTCAGTAATGTAATGGCATTTCTATTTTTAATTTTTCAAAAATTGTCGAACATGTTTCGGAAAATATTTTGTTAAAAAAAATCTCACGTCCTCATTGAGCATTACGTAATTTATGGCCGGCTCCCAACCCAATAGCAATTTAGCTGATCGATGGCGTTTTATTTTATAGTGTTAAATTCATATGTTTTGCCGAAATTAGTATGTTTTTAACATACGATACTACAAATATCCAAATCAGGTTTTAATTTAAATCACAAATAAATGTTTTTAAAACTGGACTACGTTTTGTCCGCGATTAACCACGTTTACTGAGTGATAAGGTCCCTACAACGAGACTGACGCGAGAGTTGCGCAGATGTCAATAAATCCATAGTTAGCAGACGTCTAAGCGAGTATAAGTAAGTTTATGAAAACGCATAAATTTGTAAAACGTACATTACCTCAGTCTAAAATCTCGAGACAACTTGGCAACCAAGTAACTGGATAAAACGTCTTTCCAAATAAAAGATGCTTTTAAATGATTTAAAAAGATAAAAGGTATCAGTTGTGTTTTCGCCCATCTCGAGGGACATTTCTCGATTAACTTCAATTTTTTTTTTTTTTTGGTCGGTGCACTTTCTTCCGGTTTGCTTGAGTTGTCTTTATTTTTCTTTTGTTTCTAAAAGCGGAAGGTCACGTAGGATTGCAGTATACTGTGTGTGGGCCTCGCCCTTTTCACTCGCAATGCATTAGCCAATGACAGCTTTCAAGATTTATGACAAAGGCTACGCCATCGCAGAGGTTGACTCGCAGGGCGACAAAAGAAGACATTTCTACTCTGCAAACAGCCGGATGACTTTTATTTTTTTTTTCTTCTTCCGAAATACATTACTTTAGTCTTTACGGATTAGTTTAAAGCATTACAGTACAGCATTTGGTACATTACCAGTAGGTTGGTCTAGTCGGTCCTGTCAATGCACGACAATGTAAATCAAGGGCTTTGTAAATCGCTGGTTTAAACCTGTCGTACCGAGACAAGAATGTGGTGGTAAAACCATTGTTGCAGTTTGCATTTCATAATTTAAACTAAAGAAGACAAATTTAGAATCTTTTTATTAAGTTATTGAAAGTGTTTGGATCGACGGCCATTCTGACCACCACGAACCAGTGGAATTGCAAACATCATTGATTTGGTATTTGGGGCGCATTCTCTTTCAATAGTTTTTCAACTAAAAGGTCCGCCTAGTCAGAAACGTGACTATAAGATCCTCCACTTTTCCGTTTTTCCTCTAATCATAATGATGAACGAGCACAACAGCCTGTCACTTGTCAGGTAGTATAACGTGACGTTGTTGAACCATCCAAAAAATAAAAGGCTATTCTTGCGTGCAAAAAAAAAAGACAACGCACTCATTCAGATTGGAGACTTTTAGTTACAAGAGATGAAAAAACTGTCTTGCATTTTCTTGCACTTCAGTGCTAAGTTTTGTTTAGTCGTTGTTTCGAATCAGTTTATACCTGAATAGAACGAAAATTTAGTGTGTCAAACGGTCTGCCAAAGTTTGTATACATTTTTGGGACACCTTGTATGAACATCTTGTCAATTCGAACATTTTCGATAACTTAAAAAGATTATACATTTGACTTTTTTAGTTCGAATTATAAAACTTCTGAGTATGTAATTAATATGGTATTGGTAATCATTCAAAAGTGTGTGTATTTCGGTATATGTCAGGCTCAAATCCCAAATTAGCTTATTCAGCGAAAAAACGACCACAACGCGTTGTGGTATTTTCACTTTGCCACAACGCGTTGTGAGCTTTTCATGCACGAATTCGGATTGCGTGAATTTGGGTTTTGCGCCTGACTTAGAGTATACACTTTTTTGGGACACGGGACACCCTGTATATGTGTATACAATGGAAACATATACACGCATATATCGAAATCAAAATCAAGTTGTTATAATAGGTCATCGTGCAAATGGGGGATGTGGTCGTTTTTGACCTCGAAAACGTGAATCTCCATTTTGTGTTGCGATTGGAACGTGTCACGGGTCCAGTGGGTTTCGCTTTGACGATGAGGGATGGTTTAGCAGTTGTGGCGGGGTTTGTTGCCCATCGACACTCAAGTGCTGCGTTTGCGCTAATCGGGATGGCAGCAACCCGTGGGATTCGAACCATTTTCCTAATTGAATTTTAGAATGGCGAACCCCACGATGACGTAGCTCGGAGGTGTACCCCCCACGGGGGCCAACTGAGGAGAGGCTACAAATGACATCAATGGTCGAACGCGAGGGAAGCGAACGATTGATTTTATTAGCTGCGTAAACTGATCCTAACTAGATCTGCGCGTCCAACCAGACACGACTAAGCCATCATCGTGACTGGCATGTTTGACTTTCCTTCCATCTTCTCTATGTCTGTGTGTTTTATTATTATTTTACTATTATTGTTATTATGGCGTAACGGTTGTGTGAAAACAGAGAGCGAGAAAATCGTATTACGTAATGACGCGTGCTTTTAGTTAGAACGTATGTTCGAGATTTTGCATTTCATGCGTCGTTTGAGTTATAATGCGTTTTTTGTTGCGTTACGTCGTTTGAGGTGTATTGGAGCTACAGGGTGATCCATTCAAGTTTTCCTGTTTTTATTTTTTATTTTTTTTAAATTTCACATGTAAAATGCTCGATTTTATTGAGTTCTGTTAAATAAGAACTTTTGGATCACACTATACAATAACAATCATCGGTCTTTATGAACCAACATCACTCATATGGTTTTAATAATAACATAATGTTCATAAAAAAAATAACCAATCGATGGTGAATTTAATATCATGTGCAAAATTTTATACGGGGTGATCTAAAAGTTAGAACAATGAACTTCTTCGATGTGTCTGTATTTCATTTAGCTGTACATAATAGTGTCTAAAAATCATCGTTACCCACTTTAAAACCAAATATGTAAGTTGTAAGATAAATAATCGGACACCCTGTATACCAGATATGCGTATCTGTATCTCGTATATTTCGCTTGTACAAATAGTTTATTTCCTGTTTTCATTTCTTTATCGCTATAGAAATGAAAGCTATTCAACATGGCGCGTTTTGAGTTTGACAAACAACACCCTAGGGGACGTTAGGAAAACCCCAGAGAATGTATATTTTTTTTCGCAAAGAACCTCTGCTGCTTGGAGTAACCAATTGGTTATGTGATTGTATTACTCAATCGAAAAAACCACGGGGGACAAGGAGTACAGGGTAGATTTTATTTATTTTTTGGCACCATGGGGTACATAGACACATCACGAAACATGGAAAATAAGACAAATTGTACAGCATTGTATAAGTTTATATGTTAATCACATAAGTAAGACTACAGCCTGACTTATAAAATATTCATATATGCATACGCATGTATTCATATATTTAGATACTAAAAGTATTTAATCGTGCTGTAGCACGGGAACATGAGATAGGAGTTTCGGGTTAGTAATACAAACGTTAGATTCATAATTACAAAACTTACAACATATTTGTATGATTTTTACGTTTACAAGCAACTCTATCTAGTGGCAGGAAGCTACAATTATGGTAAAGCATTGATGGGGCACAAATCTGGATATAATTAGTACCAATAGTTAACCCCTGCTATAGCACGGGAAAGGTGTTATTATATTTTCGATGGGCGGGGCTAAAACGTCCATGATGGGCGCAACGAAAACAGAGATACACACAGACCTGGACAAATCTTATGAACGTGCATGTATATATTTACATATAATAAATGAGCATATATTTGTGTACTGTATTTATATACTTATGTGAACCCAATAGACCTTGGTTTAAGATTTTAGAACCCAACGAAATGCTTAGAATATTAAATTAAGGTCCTAGTTATAACTAATGAAAAGTTGTCGCGAACTTTTTTCTTGCGAAAAAACAAATCTTTACGTACGATACAAGAGTAGTAATACCATAAGTTGGTTAATGATGATGTCGGAGTTGGTTTAATTCTTTTAACGACAAGAAGAGCGAGTTGGTGCTCTTGTTTGGCTTTTCAAGACCCCTTACTTTCGGGGGGTTTAATTAAATTTCGCTGCAAAATGTCCTCTCTCTGGGGACACGTAGGGAATTCAATCGGGGATACTCGCCAATGATAGGCTAGGATTATGGAACACGTGAGCAAAAGTCCAAAAGCCCTTAAGTACCATGGGGCCCTTTGGTATTGTCGGATGAATAGGCCTACTCGGAGTCCTCTTCCAACTTTTGCTCATCATTGGCATCGATGTCGTCTTATTGAAACAGTTAATTTTTATACCACTCATAAGCTGTGCGAGGTCGTCGTCGTTTATGAGTCAACCTCTCTCCCCCCTCCACAATCTTTTACCCCCACCCCCTTCTCCGATTGTAAAGTCTTAATTGGAGTTGCGATTAAAGCTGCTTCAATGACATTAGCGGTAATTAGTTGATGTGTAATTACACGACCATCGATGTTTTTTTGATATTTTATTTACAGTGGTAGAAGGGCAAAGAGTCAATGTATAGGGTGTTCAAAAATTCTCTTTCTTGGAAGCTGGAAATAACATAGGAGATATTTTGCATGTTGTGTTGAAATAATTACACGACTACATAGTTACACTGACTTAACCTATCCTTAACCTAAACCCTTAACCATATTCAACACTATTTGTACTGTTTTATATTTGTATATTTTAAGTTGAGAAATTGTTTTTAATTTTAATATGATTTGAGACGAAATGTGATTGATTATATTTCGTTTTTAACTTCGTTGTACGTATTTAAATATATGTATATATTTTTTCACGGATTCGAATGTGAGAAATTTACGTCGTAATTGCATCGTATCCGTACTTGATCATCCATCTTTTGTTTCATTTCCTTTTGCGGAATGAATTGACACATCATTTGTAAAATTTGGACCATTTTGACTCTTATTAAGATTCATTCGGAATTTCTCGAAAAAAAATATAGAGAAAAGTCACAGAAATTTGTCATTCGATTCCTAGTTATATTGTTCGTTTCATATGGGTCTAAATATCTATATAAAATTAACATTTCTAAAGTTTCAGGAATTTTAATATTAATTTTTATAATCTCAGATTTTATAAAGAAAAAAGTTTTTTTTTTTAATGAGGTTTAAATTGCAAATTAATTTACTGATCGAGCTCTCGTTATTGTAATTTGTTGTTCAAACCTTTGACACGAAGATAAGGTTTGTTGTTCGTTCAACTTTTGGATTAACACAAACACAAAACTTCAAAGAGTAGTCGGTTGATCATTTTTCCGGACATCATGCGCGTGCGTGTGTTTGTGTGTATTTTAGTGCATGAATTTTGCATGTCGAATAAGTTAAGGTCCACATGCGAGTATATTGAAACAGGAAACTCACAATCCTCGCCACGTGTCTGATTCTTCCGCCTTTTCGGTTTGGTTAACGTCCAAGGAGGAGGGAGAACATTTTTCTTTTTCCTGGAGAATATAAAAAAAAAGAAGGGTGGGGGATAAGGGCACTCGAGTGGGGAATGGACCGCGAAAGACGCACGTGGCATGTCGCGTGCCAAAGACCAATACCAGCTCGCCACCTGTCACGACGTTTTTGGAAAGGGGAACACACTTCAAGGGAAAAGTGGGAGGGTAAAAAGAAAAAAAAGGGGTTTTGGTTTTAAGGACGTGATTCTCTCCCACGTAGACTAGTGAAGTTTATTCCTCTCTCTCTCTCTGATATTGCTTATAATGGGTTTGTAGTTGAAATGGGAGGGGGGGATAAGTTGTGAAATGAGTAGTGACATAATCGTGTTTTGCGATCGAATGGGACTCGTCATTTCGGAAATTCGTATTTGAAAGCTTCTGAACGTACAGTAGTTAGTCGATTCTACTTTCAACAACACTCAATATTTCTTTGACTCTGTTTGGAATAAAGTAGAAGAACGGATGCACACGAAATGTCGAGTTAGAACCACTGCGTTTTTACATTGTGTTTTATCGGTTAATTTACACCCAGTGGTCAGATACATTATCTGAATATAAACACAAAGTCGTCTTGTTTTGGTGTATGTTGATTTATATGTCTGTCTTTACGACGATGAATGGCAGTCGTGATAATGACCCTTTATGAATTGACTAATGATAAAGGAAACGAGGAATGGACATCCATTTTTATATATATATAAATACATTTGTTGAGGAAGAGCAGACTCTGTCCTTGGGGGTCTCGAAAGTATAATGTAGGGGTCTTGTGTGGTAATGAAAGGACCAGCGTGACATAGACAATCGGACTCGTTGGAAGGGGTTGGGTAACAAACGCACACGCACACACACAAGGCAATGGGGGTTACGAAGGCCACCTTTCACTCCCTTTTGGCCCTTGGTGAAATAGAAAAAAAAAGAAGAAAATAAAGGTTGACACGGACAACGTAGTCCAAACCCGCCTTTTCACTGACTGACAATTTTTCATTTTGACACCAGTCGCTGCCCCCTATAGAACAATAGTTGGTCCTATCCCCCCTTTGCCCCTTGGCTGGCCACGGGATGGACAGATAGGTGGACAGATAAGAATGTCATCGTCACGACACATGTTGTGGCCAACCACGTGATCACCTCTGTCGAGGTGTAATAACCCATCTCAACTCTTGAAACCCATCTGCGAGATACGCAGTACTTTGAAGGTTCTTTTCCACAAAAAAAGAGAGATAACCATCGAGGCGCTTTGGAAGGGCTCAGAGGGCAAAGAGCCCTTTTGAAAAGGGCCTCAATGACCATAAGTGACCCCCAACCCGTTTAGACTACCGAGAGAAACCTCTTGCTACGAACAATACCCCACCAAGTTTTCATGATGATGGGTCAACTTCTGCCAGGAAAGTTCCTCTTCAAACACTGGTAGCTTATTGAAAGACCACCGATAGTTAAGTGTACTGGCTGTCGGTTTTTATTCAATGTCAATGTGCTACCAACTTTAGCTGGTTTGACGATGCAAGATGTCATCGATTTATTAGATTTTTTTTATATGATTTCGTTAATATGTCACGAAAAATAAATTGTCCGAAATGTTCGTGATAGGCGATTTCGCTATTATGCGATGAATAAATGTATATCGGTTTTATTCGAATAATAACTGCGGTCATTATTGTAAATGTAGGGTTTTTTCTTGCGGTTAGTATTCGAGGGCGGTTATTATTTCATTATTTCAGACAGACAGGTGCAGTGTAACGGGCATTTTGCCTGGAATGGAATTGTGGGAAAACTACAGGTACACAATGTACCACTGTCAACTCGTGTTTGTACACTACACATTGCAACAAACTGCTTCGTACCGGTAAATTGACAAATCGTACTGTTAAGTCGTATGACATGGGTTTACCTTCGTCTAACCATTGCGAGCTACGGTATTGTGTGTTTGCATCGATCATTTGTCATACCTACCATATATGGTAGTACTTAAGGATATATGGCATGGTAGTACTACTTAAGATAGACTGTTCAGGTAGTACTAAAATAGACTGCACACTAAATCCATCCATTTGGGCAATAGTCTCGAATAATAGCTGCGGTTACTATTCGAGGGCGGTTATTATTCTAAAACCGGTATACGATATTTTATTTTAATGCATATACATCACAAGTATTTATAGTAGTCCTATGGAGCAATGCAGTACGAAACAGTTAACAAATCAATGGTTCAATGTTATTCATATACAGTAGAATCCGGTTATTATAATCACAGATGATAAATCGGCTATTGCTATCAAAATCAGTCAGTCCCGTTTAATGTATTTATCTCCACTGTTTAATGTTAACAGCCGGTTATTGTTATCAAAAAGCAGTAGTTCCAAAGTGATCGTAAATAACTGGATTCCAACTGTACCATATGCTATGCACCTATACACACAATGTGGTATACGATATTTATTGCACTGTGTAGTTTTAACTATAAACTATGTTATATACCATGCCGCAATTGTATAGTATGCTACTATATGTATACCGGTATTATTGACTTAATGACTTATATTTATTCAACGAAGAGCGCATCGTTCGTTTCTTTTCGTTTTATAACTTGACCATTCCTAAAGTTGATTTATCACCATCCACCTCTATTGAAAAGAACGAGGGGGTGAGTAGGTGAATGATGGGTGGTGATGAGTTTTATCCCCTCCCTCTCATTTCGCATGTGGTGTTGGAGTGGTTGCCATGATGAGCTGGCTTTCTATGTATTCGCTATAACCCGACATAGACAACGTGGCGAGGAAAAAAAAGGGGGGAAGAAATAAAAGGAGGAAGAAAAGAAAAAAGGGGATGAACGTGTGTGTGTGTGTTGAGAAAGAAGAAGGGTGTAATGATTAATGGCGATGAGATCGAATCCTCCCAAATAGAAGCTGCTGCTCTTCATATGGATGAGCAAAAACGTAGGATATACTACTACTACTACTATTACTACTATCGCGATTGGGTGACAACGAAATGCTTTTTCGATTCCAAGTTTCTTATCTGCTACTCTGTTAAGGGTTGGCTTGTTTTTCTTAGATCGTATTTCTGTTTCTTTATATTTCTTTAATCCGAAGAGAGAAAGTTAGAAGACAATATCGAAAGCTTATCTCGCCATTCGACAGATAAAGAATTTTAAAGATTTAAAAGGAATTTTGAAAATGGTTTTTGTTTTTGTTTTTGTTTCAAATTTATGGGCGTGTAGTCAAAATGAAATATAGACATGGTTTCATATACACAGGGTGTTCCAAAAATGAAAGCTAAACATTTTAATCACCTACAGTTTGAAGAAAAAGACTTAGGCTTATATGATCATAACTAAATATGGAAATGGTAGCAAACATACTAGAGTTTCACAAAAAAAAAATACGTCGGTACACTCCCACATGGGCGTCTCTGGTGGCAGAATGTCTTGGCGGTAGTCTAACTCACGCCATGTGTTCTGCAACATTACCTCATGTCGAAAAATTGTCATAAAAACTATCGAAATTTTAAAATTGGAATCAGAATGCCTTATATTTAAGATGTTTTCATACTTTGAAAATTTTAGAACGAAAATGAATGAAGAGTCGCCATTTTGGAAAATGACTGACTGCAGCGCCACTGTGGCTCTAACACGAACAACAAAATTCTCACGTTAACTGTATGAGTTTCTGCTTCTGTTCCACCAAGAATCACATTTGTATAACTTGATATGAAAAAAAGAATCGATTTTTCAAAATGCTTAAAACCGATTGTGTACTTTACATGATATATCATATGTAACAAGTCTTATTTAAATACGACGTAATTTGAATCATAAACAGTGATTTTTATTGTTTCATCCTGTGTATCACCTACTGTGTGTCAAATGTTATTTTATTGAGGAAGGCGTATTAAGCTAATAAGCACTGGCCTTAAATGCATTGGTGTAAATGAATATGCATTAACATAAAGGTGGAAGAGAGAGAGAGAAAGAGTGTGAAGGAGAGGGGGAAGAGATAAAAGTGAGGTGGGGGGGGGGAGTTTGTATCGGTCGCAGTTGGCTGAGCAAATTGTGTGGAAAATGGACCTCATTTATCACAATCCTGGAAGCCTACTAAAAGCTCAGTACGATTGGTACAGATGGATAGCCAAGACGTATTGACTTAATACACGTAATGGATTATTATACGGGGTGACACAATTTTTTAAATTGTTCTATTTTAAATAATTTTATCGTTTTTTTAGAACTGAAGACATTGTTTAAAATTAAACAATTTTTTAAGAAATTTGTCACCCTGCATAATAATTCATTACGTGATAGGTATGTGTGTGTGT
>JAQIWH010005718.1:0-14091 GCA_034695005.1 Cryptops parisi | reverse complement strand
ACGTAATGTACTTGGTAATGTACTTGTACTTAAGTACCGTATACTTGGTACTTGGCCTTAAGTACATTTATTGAACCGTACTTGGTACTTGTATTTTAAAGCACTTTAAAGTACTTATTCAGAAAGTACTTGTACTTGTACCTAAGTACGTACTTACGGAAACCCTAGGGCTTACCATCACAACATTAATACAAACAATCAAATCTACAAGTTTAGAAGTAAACCACGAGTTCAATAAAAGGTTGTCCTTAAAAAACAAAGTTTTTCATCTAATCTTGTTTTTATGGATAAAATACAAGGTTATTGTTCATAAATCATAGTGTCAACCTGTTTCGTTACTTCAACAAACATGATGCAAATAAAAGAATTGGTGGTAATTAATCCGACGAGAACGATCGCAGTCCATTGATTACTTGGAGTGATATCATCTTAGTCAATAGTGCGTGGCATTAAATGAAGGGCTCCGGACAATATGGTGATAAGCCACACTTTAAAAAATACATTTTTACAGCAAACTGTTCTTCAAGTACCGTACTGTTTCTAGCTAGTTACTTTACAACTTTCTGGATCTTCCAGAACTTGCAGCGTGATATCATAGAGAATCACCTTGTTGCCCAGTATGGTACTCTATGGAGATTATCACCAGAAAAACGGATCTCCTGAATGATTTCAAAAATGTGGCTACCATAAACCACATTATATTGAAGTCCTTCGAATAACGGAAATTTGTATTGATCCGAACTTATTTTTTGTAAATAGTTTCAACGAAAAATACGTGTTTCATAATTTGCATTTTTATTTGTCATATTGTGATGTGATAATTTTGTAATGTCAAACTTTTTCTATAGCCTTAGCATTAAATCGAATGGTTGGTTCGTAAGGTGGGAGAATATTTTTGGCTTCATGTAACGTATAGTAGTAATTATATAGTATGACCCATAAGTAAATCTGGCAAAAGAGAATTAATGATTACGGTATATTATTTGTTTTCTTACAATATAAAGTAATAGTTTAAACAAAGACACATTCTGTGCATAATGAATGAGTGTCATAAAAAATTTACTCACATTCACCATAATCATTGTAAAACTGATTGATGACAAATAAAACTAATAAAATAAACATTGCATATTGTATATTACAGCATTATAATATTAGTATCTGTTTCCGTAGATTTTGTCATCATCGTCACACTTACCAATTCCAGTATTAGTACAATGACAGAAATGCAACCCAAAGCAAGGATATTTACTATATTGCCAATCAGCCATGGAATCACAAAATAAGGCCCTTTCTATCAAATAAGAATTGCAAACATAACTAAAACGAAGGGTTATAAATTTCATAGTATTCAATTTACATTCGTAAACATTAATTATACAAAATAATGAGTAACAAAAGCAATTTTCCATCTCAGTAAACACAATTTGTCACTGGTAAAAAAGAAGTTTTTTCTGATTCTCTCACTGACCGGAGACCTTTTTCACACCTACGACGTTTCAATTCTCTCCTAGAAGCTTTGTAGGCAAGAAAAGGAGGCAAAAACAAAAAAGAAATTTCTAAGTACTCTGTGTGGTGAGAGATGATGACTATGTAAACAGACTTATAAACAGTTACAGTTTCCATGCATCTAAAAATTTGTTTACCGGACGAAGCTTATAAAAGGGAACGAAACGTCGTGGAGATGTGAAACAAAAGGAGTTTGCCCGGTCAATAAGATAAAAAAAAAAATTGTTATTGATTGATACTAATAAATTAGGTAGTAGATGTTAATGATTGTATGGTTACAACCTTCAATTTAACTTGGTCTAACCTTTGTGTGTGTGTCGTGTGTGTATGTATGTGCGTGCATGCACGGGCGATTCAATATCTTTGCGGTTCATTTTGATTCACTTCCCCATATCCCAGGAAGCTAAAATTGAAACGTAGACACAGTCCGCGGAACATTTTATTCTATTTCATTTTGACGGATCGGTGTCTTTTTCAATTTTGAGAAAGTGTTATGTGAAAGTAGAGTTTTTCTTGTAGAGTGTTGCTGACGTTAACAACCACATACTTTATTTCAAGCATGGTTCGGTTCAAATGAGGCATTGTTATAAATAAAGATACATACAGAGTATGTGCGGTATGTATTTTTATAAATTATTTCTTAAATTACATATAGTTTACGAAATACAGTTTATCTTAGCATGTTGTGAATCCATTGGATTACAATTAATACAAACTAACAAAAATATCTTTTTCCACGTTTGTTTCAAATACAATATTTTTAAAATTGAAAGCACAGTATTAAGTCAGGTTAAAAGGTTGTACTAAATAACGAAGTTTTTTTTTTATTATGTACTGGTTTTATTTTAGTGACGATTTGAATTTATTAATTTATCGTTGTAAAACTCTGTATTTCACACACTACTGTATAGAGTTATAAGAAAGTTCAACGGTATGATGTGAAAAGCGTGCCATTTTCACATCTATTTTCTAATTGTTATAATTTTGTGTTTTTGTATCCAAATCGGATACTTATGGGTTAGCTGTCTTTCTCGTTGAAGACGCTAGTGATTAAGTCCATTTTCATTGCTTGACGTGTTGATAATTGCTGTTATTATGATCTTTAACTAACCTAAATTGGGTCATGTGTATTAATCCCTTTAGGTTAATTAAAAAAAATTAGAAAAACGAGAAGTGTAGATAATTCATAAGTTCTTACAATTGTTTTTGTTTTTTGAGATTAACTCAATCAATACTTAATCACTGACCTTAGCGAGAGCAATGATAAGAGATACAAACATGAGAAGCAATACTCCACCCACAAACAGTATGGTATAACCAGAAATTTCTGTCATGAAAGCAACTGAAATATTTAAAACATGGGTTTAATGATCGATAAGTAACCTTTGGCCCGTTTTAATTTGGAATAACTAGGCCGATTGATAGTACCAGTGGTTTTAGCTGGTTTAAACAAGACATCAGTGCTGTAAGACTTTAGAATTGGGCATTACCTTTTTGCCTTGTTTCGTACTTGAATTCCCATTCGGCTCGAGATTTAGGACCATTTGGAACGTAGTTTTCTTGAAAGAAAGTGTCAAACCTATCTTTCATTAAGACATTGACAATTCGTCTATAATTCGCTTTTCGGTCACTGGGAAGTTCGGCTGCTAGCCATTCAGCAACAGCTAGCATTTCGATTCCACACATAATGTACCCAGCAGCTGTAAGCTGAAAATATAACAAAAATGATAGACATCAAGATGGATCCCATGATAATTCTACCTTGACAAAATTGAGTAATTTGTATTTTGGAAGTCGTAGAGCAAACGATTACTCTAGTACGGGCAATGATTTAGTTGAGACTTACACCAGTTATTATGGTCCCTATGATGGCTCCCGTTTTCAAAGAACAACCACAACATGATGAATCCATTCGACACATGATGATTTAAATCAATTGTTTGTAATAATTACAACTTTTTTTGTACTGTTAATGTTTTGTTCGGTTATTTGACAAATTTTGCAAACTGCTACCAAAAGATGCCAACATGTAACAAACATCCTCAAACCTTTAGTTTCCTGTACAAATTAAAAACTAAAATATTCAAAAGCAGGACATTGTAATCACGTGACATTATATCACGTATCATCATAATAATATATTTAAGAAATATTTTGTTGTAGTGTTTACATTGATATGCAAAACAAATGTCATGAATCGTTGGTGGCTACTTGGGAGTATTTTTAGAAAAACCTTATTTTTTTCACACGCCCAGTCATGAAAATGCATGTATTTCATTATTTGGACTAGATTTACATTACAGATTTTATTATAGCACCTCCCTCGGTAGCTATTTTTTATTAATTTATTCATTTTTAAAATGACTTCTAAGATGGGGTAGGCTTATTTAGCATTGCTGCGTATTTTATGGATGCATTCTACGGAGGCAAGTTTTTTCGGGGTTCTCTCGTTTCCTCCTGCATCATAAAACTCTGTTCTATGTTTATCATCTTCATCTCATCATAATTTCTAATTTCAATAAAGTCTGATGGTCAAATGGCATACTGTAAAGCCAGTCGGTGCCCTCGTTAAACTTCAAGTACCTACCTTATGGGTGCATTTTCAATTTTTATTACGTTTTTATTTCATATACGCTTTATATTAGATTCACTTCTGAGTGTGAGTGAGTGAGTTGGTAATTGTGAGTTTTTGGGATTCAACAATGCATGCTATGCTGTGTTTTTTGATGTACTTATTTATAATAAGTATATAGTAAGTAAATAGTAATAAGTTATTATATAATTATATTTTATATATTTTATTCATTTTTCTTTCATTCGGTTACTACTGGGTTGCTATGTTTAAAATGAACATGGCTTCTTTTCATTTTCAGTTTCTTTTTGTTTTGTTTTTCTTAGGGTTGTTTATTATTACGTTTATTCACATTCCAATCTGGAACATTATGTACGAATACAGTAAAAAAACACAAAAAAGAAAATCCGTTATGCAGAAATTATACAATAAAACTGAAATACAGCAAGACTCAAAACCTGAGGTATACACAATTATTCGCTCAATGGCTGATTTGTCCAATACAAAAAAAAAGGTTTGGTAAAACTTGAATTAATGTTGGATATGATAAAATGTTCGTAATTAAGTAATAATAACGCATAAAAAACCAAGTTTGAACACTCGGACATAAAATGAGATGATTACAAGATAAGTACATGATAACATAAAAATGAAAACCAAACTATCGGCTTATGTCCCCAAAAATTAAAATAAAATAAAAAATGGCCGCTAAAAAAGGAGTTGAAAAATATTAAAAGTTTGAACCAACTATTTAAAAAAGTCAACATTTATACTATATATATTTATACTATTTTTTGTAAAACTAAGCCGAGCCGAGGACTTCCAAGATTGCTCATCATTGTTGATTGTTTCTTTGTGTGCATTAACTATATCATTGTTTTAAAATTTATATGTAATTATAATTGTTTATATATATATATATATATTTTTTTATGTATAATTACTGTTGTATTATTTTTCTTCCATTCAGTCGCTATGGCTAAAATAAAAATGGCATCTTTCCAATTCCAGTCATCCCGTTTGAAAAAAATCCACCAAAGAATTGTCCATCGAAATGCAGTCGGTTCTTTGCAGATGGGATGTTGCTTACCAAAAACATCCGCCGTCATTATGTCTGTCATCACAATGGTACGAATCATAATTGTACTATTTACATATATTTAAACCGGAGTATTTTTAGTATCAACATTATTACGTAGGCCTACATACGTAATTTGAGTAATGTTTTTGGTTCTTTGATTCGTGGGATTTTCAAAACGGTACTTGGTCCGTGGAAATTGTTGTTGGCGTTATTTTACGGACATTACAGAATTGAAGATTAATTTCTGCACCTTAAACAACATAATAAAAACAATAAAAAAATTTTAAAATGATTTCAATACTCGAGACTGAAAATTTATTATTTGCTACTGAAAAGCACTCTTTAAAAACCATGTTCATGTGCAAAGTTTATGGTCAAATTAATATTTAAAAAAAACGTTTCTTGAAAAATTGTATTTTATAGACTTAAGACGTCTTAAAAATAAGCTTTTCAATTAATGTTACCATTTTTTATTACAGTTCATCAAAGATGTACCAATGCTAGTCATATCGACATTGATGTTGGAAACCTATTTCAAGATGGAATCATGGGAAGTTGTAAAACCGTTTCATAATTGTAAGTTAATTTTTACCATATTTTTTGAGTTCCTAAGATGTTTTGCCACTTAATAAGTATAACATTAAATTTAAAGTATTTTTATTTATCCAAATATGTATTAGTATCAGCTATTGCTGGATGTGTACTTCTCATGGAAGGTTTGATGTTACTAATCAGTCTTGTCCTACTGATGGTGGGCATTACATGGGTAAAGTATTTCATTGCTATTGTTATAATTTTGCTATAATTACGTTCAATTTTTGTGTATTGTAAAACAATTATTTTAGCTTTTAATTTTATTTTGAATTTTTTGTTGTTGTCATTTGTAAAGGATCAAATCAGCATGACCATTCCATTCATCATCACTCAAGTGGTTATCATGATTTCCACTCTTCTGTTCGTGTTGCTTGTCAGCATATACGAGGTACAACAACAACGTCAGCCATTGTTGTGCAATCATTAAAAGTGCAATCTTAGTTTATGTTTTGCTCAATTATTACAGATGTGTGCCTTTTGAGCTTAGGCATTTTCATTGGTTTGCAGACAAAACCTATTCCACCCGACGTGATAGTGTTACTCTGCTTCGTTGCTGTCTTTGATGTAAGTTGCACCAACAATAACTTTTTTTCGTGTGACCAGTAATGGATTTTGTTGATAGATATTATTACTTAAATAAAAAAATTGGGTATTATTTAGTTGTAGAATTTTAATATTGAGCACAGTTGGCATGCGATATTTGGTGATGCCTAGGAATGTGATTTTTCAGTGCAGCACTTAAGTAGTTAGAATGCATTCTTAAACCGATTTCTAAACGAATCAGCCATAAATATGCAATATTAAACAAAGTTTGTTGCTCTTTTTTTGTCCTCATGTTCCTGTTTTGCATCTAAAAGAGATTCCAGCACTTTATAGCCCCCAAAAGCACTGTTTTAGGCTTTTTTGTCCTTTTTTTAATACATATTCCTGAAAAATGAAAAAATGAAATGAAAATCAAATCTCAATTTTGTATCATTGGCCTAATCCATCACAACATTAAAACGAAGATAACATTTTTGTTTCAAAAAATTGAAATTTTCCTTGTAATACAGTTTAACTCTGAACGGGTGCACTCTGTTTCGCCTAATCCTGTTTCGCTTAAAAATAATTGTTTCAACTCACCTGTTTTTTTTAGACAAAACTGGAATTCCTGTTTCGCCTAATGCTGTGGCATCTAAAGTTTGGGATTCGCGGTCTATCCGAAACCGAGAACCGCGGTTCTTCGATGAAAAACCGGAACTGCAGAACCGTCGTTAAGAACCGCGGTTCTTGGTTCTCTAAGTTATAGTTATTACTGCTTATAAGTATTAAATTTTAAATTATATAGTCAGTGCACTTTCAGTATAAATTATCTTTACATTAAATCTAACATATTTTACTTGTTTTGATTTGTTTTTTATTTATCTCGAACAACTTTGGATCACGTTAGGATCAAATTATTTACAACAGAATTGAGATACAAACAACAAATCTGCCTCTCATCTCTTTATCATGTTCTTTGCCATCCTTGACCAGCCAGGAAATGCATGCAATCGATCGTCATGTACAGTACAAATTAAGAAATATATTACCAATCAATGACATCATGATAGCAACTTGACGACAATAAACTTAAAGTTTATTGAAAGCGAAATAGAAATTCCGGTTTCGTCTAAAAAAACAAAACAGGTGAGTCGAAGCAATTATTTTTAGGCGAAAAGGGATTAGGCGAAACGAGGAGCCACGGGTAGGAATACCAACGGAAATAAATAAAAATGAAAAAAAATGAATAACATTGTTAAAATAGAGTACTTTCCGGTACATAATTGTGGATTTATTATGCAGGTTAGGTTAGGAAAAACAAAGAAACGTATTAAACGTATGATGTTGTTTTGGTTTCCTTACATAACCTGCATAATAAACCCACAATTAAGTACAAGCAAATAGCAACATCAGACTGGGCCTGGTTATAACCGGAAAGTACCAAATAAAAAAATTTTTGCATCTAAACTAGCCTTTAGTCTGTGAATTTTGTGCACTTTTTTTGCACTCATCGTGGTGTTTTTTTGCACTTAAAATTCACATCCCTAGTTATGACGGTTTGATTAGGCTATAATTTCAATGATAAACTTATCGGACAGGTATTTTTGATAATGAATATGATAATGTATAAAAATTATAAGAAAGTATATAATTATAATAATGTATAAATAAAGTATAATTATTTTTTTTTAAAAAGTGAAACAATTTCAGTTGCAATGATTATGCTTTTTTTAATTTTTGACATTTTGTTTTTTATCATCAGGTGTGGACATTAATGATATCTGCATTTTGTATCGCTGACATGCGAAATCGACATAAGGTAAATTTCTATTTAAATTTATTGTTAGTTTTACAGTTTTAGTTTTACTTTTTATCACCACTTACAAAGAGAGAGAAAATCAAATAAATAAAAACAATTTTAAATCGAATAGTATTGAAAGTTCTGTTTCACCGCTTTGTGGCGCTAGCGGCTTAGGCTAATAGTTTCAGTTTAGGTTTAGATAAAACTATTAAAAAAAACGTATTAATTTAATGTTAATGATAAATTATTAAGTATTTTTTATTCAATTAACCTAAATTGTAAGTGTCATCTTACCCATAGACACTAGTTTATGTCAGTGTAAAAACAAGGTACTTTCCGGTCATATGGTACTATATAGCCGGAAAGTATATACAACCATTACCGCCACAATCGGTGTTTCTCGGCAAACGGAGAATTACCGAAAAATTAATAAAATGATAGAGGTTCGAGATATGAAGTTTGACTTCTTGCATGAGGTGACAGTTGTCGTGCAGCTTTCTATATGATTAAGTTAATTTAATTGAATTGTAATATAGCATGTTGAAATGAGTGTAACCTAATTTATTTACAATTTTCAGTAGTCTCTTACGGGATAATGCACAAGGAAATCATAGGAATTCTATTAGGATATTTCGTTCAGTTTTATATAAACAACCATTTTGTAGATATTACAGTAGAGTCCCTCTAGTCCGACACCTTGCTAGACAGCACGTCCAGTAAAATCAGACACCTGGCAGGTTACATGACCGTACATGAAACTATTTAAAAGTAAAATACAAAAACATAATTGACGAACTTCGTGTGCAATGTAATGATATTGAAGATGGACTTAATAGCAAACTGTTGTACATAGTTTCAGTACTTAGTGCAATACTCTGTATCGTGTGATTAGTTTTGCTAACTTGGTGACGTGGAAACAATAATTTGTTCAAAAAAATTAGTAATCCGACAATTTCAATCTAACTTCAAAGAGCAGTTGGTTGACATTTGTCCACTTTTTGTTTTTTTTATTCAGAAGCATTGTTTGTGTTTAGCAATGGGTTTCATGTGCTACAGTTCCAACATACTAATATTAGGCTTAAACCAAATGTCAAGTCACCTAAAGACAACAAAGTCTTGACTATTTTCAACAGAAAGCTATGCTCTTGGAGTACTCCGCAGCTTCAATGCAACCACTGTACGTGGGAAGGTTTGTGGTCACTCCCAATCCGAAGATATTTTCCAGAGGTATTTCCACTCATCCACAGACTCGGCAAGTAAACAGCAAACTCGCACGAGGAAAACACACTCCCGTTGGTTCGATGCAGTCTCTGAGTGGACGTTCGCCTAGACAGAGTTCCATGATGAACCCCTACATTAGAAGGGACCTAGCAGTCAAAGATTTTCTGTTCAGCAAAAATAGGGTTCCAACTTCCGGAGTAACTTCTGTCGCTTCAACCCCTACTATTTTTACCCAGGCTGAAAATGAACCATTTGTTTTTTTGTGATGAATTATTATTTATTTATTTATTTGCTTTGGGAGATAACTGCAAGGGGATTGACACAAAAATGGTCCAAATGTGTTGGAGAATGTACTATCGGGCCGGTGGAGCGAGTCGGTTTAATTGATTGGTTGGTTAAAATTGTGGTTAAAATTTGAATGGTTAACAAAAGTCATAAACAGACTTTTAATTAGCCAGTATTGCAATAATTGAAGAAAACAAATTGTAACTGGAACTGCTGTAGTGGATCAGAATGAAATTAAACAAATACATTTACTGGTTTCTATCCTAATAATCATAATTTTAAACAAAATAAGAGGTTTAAATTTCAAGTAATAAATCCCCTCAACTTCGTTGACAGATAAAAAAAGTTTGACTCTAGGCCGACGTTTCGCTTCTTCAAAAAGGCGTTTTCTTGACACTCGTAGACAAAACAAACACGTTGTTGTTGTGTTCTGTGTGTGTCTTTTTGTTATGAGCGTAGTTAAAGACTCTGTAAAGAGGCAAAACGTCGGCCTAGAGTCAAGTTATTGCAATTATGCAACTTATGCACCTTATGCAATTATATTTATGCTTGTAGTATTTTATTTTCCTGGTTATTTTATTGCTGATGTTGCTTTCTTTTTCATTGCTATTGCCATTACTGTCTCGGCGATTGTTTTGAAGGCACTTTATTTGGTGAGTTTAATTTTTTTTTAAATAATTACCAGAGTAGTGAGGGGACACGTTTCCTTAAGGTTTGTACGAACACGGTTTTGTTATAACCCTGGTATAGAATTCGAGACAAGTTACAAGAACTGATGTTTGTTGTAAGACGACTACCGTATCAAAAAAAAGTTTTCAAACTTTTGGATCCAATTTACAAGTAAAAAAAAAATAGAGTGAGCTTAGTATATAGTCCATAAAATTTTTGCATGAAACTTATATACTTGAGCTTCCCATGTCGTGGAGAACCCGAAAATATCCATATGATCTGATGAAATAAAATTAAAAGTTTACTTTATTAACACCCGTGGAGAATAACTGCCTCGACATTCTTCGGGATGTTAGGATTGTAATTTTTTTCTGGATAAGTGAGATTGAGGCCAGTTCACTTGCGCTTGTACAAGAACACGGTTTTGGGTTGGATTTATACATGTTGGAGAGACTGGGGTACGTCATTACACTGGGTAAGTTGTTACATTGGAGTTATTTAACCATCTATAGGGGTATGACGTTCCCCTTCAGTGATCATGTGTTAAACAGGGTGGATAACTATTGCAGTTAGTACCGTAGAGAGAGAAGAAAGTGGATAGATGCCATTGAAGTTTTGTGTTGCATAGTAAAAGTAAATTTTTGCTGAATTGTTCAATGATTTATTTGGCCAACAAGAATCAAGCCACGTGTAGTATTCTTTTACTAACAATAGGATCAATATTTGTCTTTAAATCGGTGCATGTAACAATTTTCTATAACGTATAGTTTTGGATCAATAAAGAGCTAATTAAAATGGCGTCGTCCGGGGAAGGTTGTTACCTATCACTTCCTTTAACGTTGGAACTGTGATGATCGTTAACTGTGACGTTGGAAGTGGTTATGACTGTTAAAATGTTTTTTAATAATTGAGATCAATTATTTGAAATGTTATGCTAATAAATAAAGATATTCTATAAATTATCTCATCATTTCTTCATTTAGAATTTAAAATTAGTTTCCAGTTGCGCGGGAAGCTCAGATTTGTAGAATAGTTATGCAGAAATTTCATGGGCTTGTACTAAAGTTTTTTCGTAAATATATATAAAACATAAAAGTACCTGCAAATGGAATCTTAAAATTTGAATTTTACGAGGGTGTTTTGAAACGTTTTGCCTCGTCTAAAATAATATCAATAAATTGCAAGATACGATACCAACCAGAGCTGTATGACTGACGAATTCTTGGAATGTCATCTGTCAGATAGTGTCATTAATTTTCCACGTAGTCACCATCCCGGTTCACACACACACGAAAACCTCGGACAAGTTGTTGCATCACGTCGGCGAAGAAATCGGATGTTTTTTCCCTGAACTAGTGATGCACATCTACTTGCAGTGCAAGTCCAAGTCTTGCACCCCCACATTCACTGGTGTAACGGTGTCATTCAAGTGTGTTCCAGAAATATAAAGAAGTCACAAAGTGTAAAATTAGTGTTGTAAGGTGGGTAATAACCGGAATGGTGACCGTATAGAAAAGTAATTAACACCCCTTTCTAGGGGAGGGGGGCAATCCAAGCTTTCACCAGACATATAGTTTTGACTGGTATCTTGAATATACAGTATTGATATTATCGGAGACAGAAATTTTCAAAACACCCTAGTAGTTTGTTCAAGACAAGACACGGATGACTTTTTTAGCTGATCATTGCGAAAAAGTTCAAACCAGAGAATGCAGAGTTATTTGGTGTTTTTAAGACATTTAAAACCACAATGTCAATACAAAACACAAGAACAATATCTGAGTACTATGGCACAACATGGTGTTGCATCAATAGGAAATACAGACGGGCTAGGCACAGGTGACAGGCAAAAGATCACAGTGCATTAAAACGTTTTTGGAATTCGTCCCGTCATTATTGATGGGTTAAATCCTAAACCCGTCAATATTATTATTTGACGGGATTACAACTTGTCTCTTAATATTTGTTTGGAAGACAATTATTTTAAGGAAGCGCATAATTGGGTTTAGTGAAAAAACTAATCTAAACTGGAATTTATACCCGCAGTCATCACATTAGGTTAGTTAAAACAAAACAAAAAAGCAATTAGCAACATGTCCAAGGATACAAGTAGTGTTAGCCATTAATGCCACCACCAATGTCTCTCGGCAAACGGAGAAGTATCATTTTTTAAAAATTATATCTTATTTTTAAAGATATCTTAAAGTAGTTTTTATACATATTTTATATTTAAAAACTAGGGTTAATGCATAATTTTTTTTCCAATTAGGATATACTCATGTTATTGGAATTTGTGTTTTTGCCATTTTCGGTGAGAAACTAAACAGTTGAAATTTTCAACTGTACAATAAAAATTGAAGTGACTAATATATTATATTAAGTTTCCAAAATTCAGTTTTAGACAATATCCGGTATTTTTCACTTAATTGTGTATAAAACTGTGTTTTTAATAAAATCAACATAAAATTTTGTTCGACAGGTATATTTTGCCCTGATATTATATTCTTATTACCAAGTTTTAATCGGCGAAGTTCGGAAAAGACTAGCTGTAATGAGACATCATTGCCAAGCTTGGAGTGATTCTACTTTTTAATTTTGAGCTAAAAATTAAATGTAAGATTTTTTAATTAACTACTTGTAATATTCTAATTCCTACTTAGAACACTTTGCTTGAATAATGAAGTTAAATATTTCGATTTTTTTTTTACAATTTGAAAACTACTTTAGATTTTCCAAATCTAAAGTAATTAAATTAGCACCACAGGTGGCTTCTTCATTAACAGAAATTATCGAATTTTTCTGATATGTAAAATCTGCGCATTGTACTCAAAACAAGATTTTAATACATGTAAAATCTCAGCACTGTACTGAAACTGAAGATTTTAGTAGAATGTAAAATCTCAGCATTATACTAAAACGTGAAGATTTTGTGTGATTTATAATCGACACTATCTCGTTGTACAATTTTGATGTTATGAAACTATTAAAATAAATGTATTAGAATAGTTATGATTATGAAACTATTCTAGTACATTTAATCTGTAAAATTTGTGAGTTTATTTGACTTGGTTTTGTCTGAAAAGGAGTAGTTAGTGTTTACGGGCCACTTTTCAAAAACTTATTAAGTGCGCATTCACATAAAGAAAGCAAGCACATTGTGAGGATTTATAGGTTCCAATCTAAGATTAATTGCAATGATCTATTTCAACAATTCTTTAAAAAGTTTTTGTTCGTATCAAATTGCTTAGTGACAAATATTAATCTGTATCATGTGTTTTATTTTCTTTTTTTTACCCTTATGTTTGTACTTGCCTTTTCGGTCTTATTTTTGGACCCAGTGCACCAGCCTGGTTTTGTATGCTTTGTCTCTATGGGACGTACAATAATAATAAATAAATAAATTCACCCAAATCATCCCTTAATCATGTGCGTGGTAATTCTTAATTTACGCAGTTAGCAGTTCCAAGATAACGTGGATTTTAGTGTTAAACGGGCGTTCCGTGTTTTACGTTTATCGATTGTTCGAACCTCTTTTTCTTTATATTTGTATTGATTTTTAAGCGTACGATATTCATTTCAAAATTTAATCTAAGTTATAATGATGAAAATTGCTTAGAAATGAACAATCCACAAAATTGATATATAGACAGATTTTCATTCTCCAAAAATAATAAATTATAAAAGTGTATTGGTTATTTTAAAGATAAAAGTACACTTATTTATTTATACACCCTATATACTATAATTTTTGAAATTACGTAGAACAAGTACATTAAAAATCCTTTTTAAGCATACTCTTTATAAACTGGCATATACCGATTGCCATAATGGTTTTTA
>JAQIWH010005717.1:0-14091 GCA_034695005.1 Cryptops parisi | reverse complement strand
TAATTTATCAATAATCTTTATTATATAAATTTAAAAACGTTATTTTTAAAAATAATTTTACTACTTTTGACTTATTTTACACTGTTGACACTTTTGAACGCTTTTCCGCCATTATTGAATCTATTGTGTATTTATTGTGAATTTACGTGTACCCCTTGACTCGTGGCACGTATCTCAGGGGTACGCGTACCACCGGATGTGAACCGCTGGCATAGCAGACTAGTGCAACAGTTAAAGACAAAGGGAAATACTTTAACCTCGTGACGAAAGACTAGATAGTAGACCTTTTCAATCAAGACAAACAGTACAGTAAAATCAGGATTCAATAAATGACTTTGTACTGTATTACAGTATCTCTATTCTGCATACTGTTTTGGTTATGTTTTTGGTAGCACCTCTCAAGCGTGGCCACCTCTATAAAGTGGCCAAAATTCTGTTTTCCTATAGGTGGCCACATTAGGGAGGTTTCACTGTATATTATGATCGTTTTAATAAATTTTGAAATGAGAGTAAAGATGAGAACATTTGCTAGAAGAGCAAGTAAATGAAATTTTACGAATTGAGATGGAAAGTGTGTTCCAGTCTGATATTTTTTTATATGGGAAACAGGAATAATACTAATACGGAAATAATTGTTGTTTCTATTATTACTTAGTAACCCGTTACTAACAACAAACCGTGTTATAATCACAGACAAGAGCTGGAAAACTATATAAATGATATTTTCTGTGTTTCACAAATTCTAATGCATAAAATATATAAAATCACTTTTTTCTTTTTGTTTACGCATACGATTGCATAGTCATTATTTATTCAAGTTCTTTTCACAATATTTTCAATAACCCCTTATTTCGAGTTTTACGTAGGCTCACGCATGATCATGAATGGATTGAAGAAAAAACCATTTCGTCTTTTTCAATACATGTTTTCAATGGAATTTAAAACAATTATACTGTTGGTGACTTTCAAAATAATATTTTGTTGGTTGATTTCAAAGAACTTTATCAAACAACGATCGATGCAACAATTTTTTTATTTTTTAAAAAAATATTTTTGAAATCAGTTTTGATTAGAAAAAAATTATCAGCAATTTTTTCGTGATATTTGGACCAATGTAACTTATTATCAATTCATGTGACAATGGTCTACATAAATTCTAGCAACCACCGAGTTTCATTTTCATTTTCTTTAATTTTTTTATCGATCAAACGCGGTGCATAAATCAATTTCTTTCCATGTTTGTTGCATAGATATTATGTATGCAAATTTTTTTTCACATATTTCAATGGCACTATGTATGACTGCGATGGAGACTCAATATTGTGAAGAAAACTAAAAAATAATTTGTTTTAATTTTTCAATTCTCTTTGAATACTATAAGATGCAACAAAAAACACTGATAACATCAAAAATGTCTACAAACTTATAAGCCAATTTTACAAAAAAAGATCCAGTACAATGTTCCATCACAAAATCATTTGACATCCTTTACCCACATTTTTCGTTAGTATCAACAAGTGAAAGGCAGTCATGATCTCTCCAAAGTTGATCCAAGTGAAAAATTTATCTTACATTTCGGAAATTTCCAAATACAAAGTACCTAAACATGCATGGACAGTTACCAAAAACTTTCGAAAGAAATACCAAGGTATGAAAAACTTTTTATATGCAGTATGCGAAAAAATAAAAACAAAACAAGTTTATGTATCATTCATTGACTAAAACGGTTGCTTAAATTTTCACGACCATCCAGATGAGAAAACTCTTTCTGAATCAGAATCTCTCAACATTCCTGGTTTCAAAAAAGTGATCAGCCCTAAAAGTCGTTGCGGTACTAAAATAATCTGGTCGATGATTCTGTTGGGAGCATTACTCCTGTGTGGTTATCAAATTACCAACCGTACTTGTCTTTATCTGCGAAAACCAATAGCTTCTGAGACTATTATGCAAAGAAACGAAACTGTCAAGTTTCCATCATTTACTCTTTGTCCCATTTATGGCAACAACGAGAAAATCACACCCTACAGAAAGAATTTTTCAGCAAACCAAGGTTTAGAGAACTTTTGCAAAGTCGAAGAACATCACGTGGTTGGAGAAGCTATTGAACTGGAGGAATACTGGAATTTGCTTAATATGGATGATTTTATTAATCTGGCTAAAGTGACTTCGGTATAAAAAAAAACATAACAAAAATCAATCACTGGACTAGTTTTTAAAATTATAAAACCATTATAATAATAGTATTATTAGTTAATCTTGAAACTATCGTAATTAGGAATCGGAAATGTTTATTACTGCTCCCGAAATTCTACCTTTGAACATCTCTCATCGTTTGTTGCCATATGGAAATTGCACCACCTACAGCATAAGTTGATATTTTTTATTTCTCAAATAAATTTAAATTCATCATATTTAAACATGTCAGAAAATAAACTATCGGTTGCATTAATAACTAATGTAAATTATTTTACAATTAATTTTCAGTCGATCCTGCTATATTCAAAGGAGATGACATATTATTGATGTTATGCTGTAAAGCTTTCGATATAAACACTATGTGTAATTTCCGAAATGCCTTCTTTGTATGTTGTATTTCCTTCGGTCTTGAATACTGTATATATATATGAATTATTATTACAATGTTATTTTCAAAGTTTTACATGCACGAAGATCACGATGATGTCCGTTATAACTTGGAAAAACAAAATACCTTCGCGTTCGACTTATACGTCAAATATGGAATAAAAGCACAGCAAGTAAGATTTTTCAATTTAAATTTGGAACATACTCGCTTATTCATTGAATTTCCAAAATACAGGGTCATTCATAATTCCGTGCACGTTATAAAAATTGACCACTCCATAACTACCTAACAGATCTTTTATTGTATTATACTGAATGAAAGCTGCACTTTTCAAGTTGTTTGCAGAAAATCGCACAATTTCCGAGGTCGTAGCACGGATGAGCTATGAATTGCTTACACGTTTATAGGAGAACATGGAAAATTATGTAGATGTCTGCCGTGTCAGCAAATGTAGACATATTAAATATTTATAAAGTATCTAAAAACACTTGGAGTGTACCATTCAGAGAATAACCTTGTACAATTATGCAATCTTTACATGACAGTATCTTTTGCATCTTTCAGTTTAGATCTATCAATTCTAAAATTAAACCCTGTTTTACACAAGATCAGCTAAACAAATGTTATTCTCATTGTGCCGAAAAGGCTTTTTTACAAAAAGACGTTTGCGGGTAAAAATCAGATTCCTACTATACTATACTTTACCTCAAGTTTCGTAATATTAGTATTAATATTTATTTTTATTTATTGTTATCCAAAGACTTCCGTTCATGGACAACAAACAAGGCTTTCGTAATTGCAGTTCCGGTAGTGATGTTTTGAACAGTTCAAAGATCGCCATGCAACTCATGACAGATATTAATTACCTTCAAGAATGTGAATGTCATCCAAAATGTCAAGAAACCATCTTTACCTTTAACATCAAAGTAATCAACAGACATATCCTTAAAGGCATGAGTGCTATAATTTTTTTTTTCGAGGATAATGCCATCAACGTCATTTACGAATACTATTCGTATTCGATCATATCGTTGTTTTGCGACATTGGTGGCAATCTTGGTCTATTCTTGGGATTAAGCATTCCATCCATTTTAGAATTGGTTGATGGCATTGCATCCGCTTTACGAAAGCCGTTTGGACGCAGACCAAAATAAATGGCTTACAATCGAGGTTTTCACAAATACTGTAATAATGTGTGTTTAATAGACTTTTGACATCTCCTGTATTCATTCTTTTTGTTCTTAAAAAGTCTAACGTTTTTAGAAATACTCACAAAGTATAAAACTTTTGCTAATTTACAAGAAGTATAATCATAAAAATCATAAAAATCTTTATCAACACATATCATTGTCTTAGTTAGTTACACTTTGTATTTTATTGGATACTTGTCCGCAATAAACAAAATCAAATCAAAATCAAAAAATTAAATATTGTTCAATAAAATGTATATATACCGTATATATTAATAACAGTTTTTACAAATATTGATTGCTTAATCTACCGATTTAATTTGATAATCTCCAATAAACTTTGGATTAACGTGATATGAAATATTGAACTGTAGAATGAATGTATCATAGAGCTCAATTAAAACATTACTATTCTTACTTGCGTTTAAAATGCGTTTGAATGGTACTATATACCAACGGTGTAAACGCAAATACACTTGTAATTGTTGCTGAATAAATAACTCTTGGATTCACCATCTTTTGTCACTTTATATTCGTCAGTGTATGTTCTTATGTATTCAAATTCAAATTAGATAATGACCAAATATTGTACAGAATATATTTATACGGGAACAATTTTACGACTTAGATTAAGTCATATTTCATTTAGCTCTAACTATGACGTAATGTTTTTAAAAAAATAAGAGATTAATTTTAAAACAAAGAAATTACCGTTACCGAATTAAGATGTTGAAATTTTTTGCTTGTCTATCTGTCAATAAAGGCAGGGGAAGTGACTAGAAGTCACAGGGAAAGTGATGTCTAACTTTTTTTCTCATCCACACAAAAAAAGTATAGAAGTCACTTATGTTATTATTATTAACTAATATAAAAGCCAAGTGTCTCTTGCTTATCTTTTATATCTTTCTCTACCTATTAATCTCTCTGTGCTTCTTTCCGTGAAATAATAATTTCATTGACAACAACTAAAACAAACGTAGCACAGAAAGAAAAAATCATAACAACGCTAGGATACACAAAAATGAGTATGGTACCGTATACAAGGTGTTTCCCAAACTAAGTATAACTCTACTGATTTTTTATTTGAATACCAATATTTACAAGACTCATCTAAAACTACTACTTATCTCCTTCACAGTACGACTTTTGAAAAGCCTCACACTGGTTTGAAAGTTTCTTTCCACCAATCGCAGCAGTACTGGAAGTCGTTTTTCGTAAGTGTGATTAGTTCATGAATTACTATTTTTTCTGAGTACTCGAAAGTACTCAGGAAAAACAGGAAAGATCACATTCTTTGTAAAGTCATCACAGACCAGAAAAAGTCTTAATAAACAGATGATATGTTTTCAACATAACCATGAGAGTACTAATTAAACTCGCTCGTTTTTTTGTATAAGACATGATTCAGTGAGTTTCAAGCACACCCAACGACCATGTAGGTGATTGGATGGAGCTCGTTGGAATTGGTCGCGAAGTACAGTGTATAAGCGTTAGATAATTGAAATGTCATACAGTCGACCATCGTTAAACCGCCCCCCCCCCCCTATAAGCAGCCACCACCGCTTATCGCTATTAAAAAACATAGAACCAATGTACCTTCCTACACATTAATCCTCCCTCTTTAAACCTCCACCCTCGTTTACCGCCAAACTTTTATCGAGCACCAAGGGTTACGGTTTCAAGACGTTCGACTGTAGTGATAAAAAAATTAATTATATATGATATAAAGTTATGTAGACATATACAATTATGATAAATTTACAATACATCGATTACTGTTTTATGCAATAAATATTGGAAAACAATACTTTGAAAATGCAGTATGTTTCATGAATTTTGTTTAAAATAAATTACAAACAAAAATAAATAAAACGTGCGTAAAGAAACAAAAATCATCCAATATTCATTCAGATGTCACTTTTTCTTGTTCGGAATGTATATACTCTACAAACTTGTTTATAAAAAGAATATTAAAAAACACAAACAAATATATAACAAAGTATTCATATTGTATACAATATATAAATAAAACAAAATATAATATAATCAAACTTACACAAAATAATACATAATGCATTGGTACAGCTGAGGATTCGAGCATGTATCTATTGTCCAATACCCAAATTCAAAAAGACATTTTTCGTTGTTGAAAAATAAAAACTATTTGAAAGGATTTTTTAAAATAAAATCATCAATACAAAAACTTCTTCTAAGACAAGTACAATTCAACACAATTTTATTGCATGCAAAGAGAACCAAATCAATTTTTAACCTAATACATACGCAGACTTTGTCCAATGCCTTATATTTATTGCCATTATAAAAAAAAACTTTCACCGATCTTTCAAGGAAAGTTTCAACAAAATTGATCGAAGAAGAGCCTTACAAAACCAAATACTGTGTCACACGAATTACTTATTATTGTGTAGCTTATCACACCAAGCAACACTTTATGACCTTGTTCTAAACAAAATGGTCGTTGAATCAAACAGATTAACAAATTCAGAACACGTGTTCAAAAAGTATTTAGCTCGCCATGCTTGGATAGTTTCAATGGATGGAAAAGCCAATCAAGAAAAATTGGGTACAATCGATTTTTTTGTCAATTTTTTTTTAATAAAATGTTTTGTTTTTTCGAAATGTAAGGAAATATTTTTTAATTGTATAGTTGAAGATCCCGAGGTACTGGAAGCAATTCTGGAAATTCCCGGTTTTAAGAACTTCATTCAACCTCAACGAAGTGTCTGTTACCGACTTTTTTGGTTCTTCGTCGTTCTTCTTAGTCTGTTTTTATGTATCTACCAAGTAACAGATCGTGTCCGGTTCTACGCCAGAAAGCCTGTCATATCGGAAACCACTTTGCTGAGAAACGTCACCGTCAAATTCCCGTCTCTCACCATTTGCCCTACGGGCAATAATGAGATAAAACTGGCCCCCTACAGGCAAGAGTACGCTAAACGAAACAACTTGACTTCTTTTTGTCATGTAAATGATTGGATGTTGATCGATAACGACTACATTTCCCAAGAGGATCTTTGGAATCTCAAAATTATCACTGATCAACTTTATTTCGTTCGATTTCAACCGGTAAGTAAATATTGTAGCTTAGGTAAATGAACTCATTACACCAAAACATATTCGTGTATATTAGCAGAGTTGATGCTAAATGTATACGATAAATCTATACTGTACATATAGGCTACCATGCACATCATGACTTCAATTCCGCATATTACTGGCAGACGTAGATGTTAAACCATGGCTATTAATATACTTTTAGCCATGGTTAAACAATCAAACCCAAGGGTTCAATGAAAGTTGATCATATTTTCAATTCCTTTTGTTGCTTGAAAAAAAAAAGCGTCTGAGCCGCGTTCAATTGTGATGTTCACTCTGTTCTTACTAATTTTATCAAATATGCACATCAGAGCAGGGTATTATTGTGATAAAGTTATTATAAGTTACTGTATATTGAAGAGGTTAATATAATTTCAGAAACATGCTGAAGATAAACGTACGTTTCCACCCATACGAACTCAATATCGCTTGTTTCCCAATGGAAACTGCACCACCTACACTATTGGTAAGTGTATTATAAGTAGCCTATATTTAAAAAAATAACCAAACTAGCACCAAACAAATAGTAAAAATTACATTTTTTAAAGATGACCCTGTGCCTTTTAAAGGTGATGAAATATTACTGTATATTTGCTCGAAAATGATGGATAGCGCAACCATGTGTGACAGCACAATTGGTTTCAGGGTAAGTAATTAAATGATTAAATGATCATTACATTTTTTTTTGTGTACACGGGGAGTGGCAGCATAAATAGATTAACAGTTGGAAGTCATGGTTCTTTACAATCCTTCTACAACTTTCTTTCTTAATGACACGAAAACAAAAGAGATAGAATGAAAGAGTTTTCAATAACATGTTCACCATCTTTCAAAGTTATTACAACCTTTTATTTAACTTGACCAGTCGTAAAAGTTTTTCAACATTTTCAAATTTTCAAGGTCGTTTTTACTTATGTTCCCAGTATCGTAAACACTTTAAACTTGGTGTACTAATTAATCCTGCGTTATAATTTTATCTGTCAAATTTGGAGACATCCAGGTCGTGTTAATTACGATCTTTACGGTATTTAAAGATCGGTTTTACCTGGTAAAGTGTTGCTTACGCTTCGATCCACTTTTTTTTTTAAAGTTAACATTTTGGTTAGCATACAATTAGTTAACGAGAATAAAAAAAATTGCAAGTAGCTTCTAAGTGCTCAAAACCATTGGATTTCATGAAATAAAAAGCTTTTGATTGGCAGGCCTGTACTCGGATAAAGCTGTTAGCGCTTGCAGTTGGTACAATACAAAACTTTAAATCGAAATATAAATATAAAGCAAAATTTTGATTGGCTGGCTTTGGCTTAAACCCATTGTTTAAAATTAAATGCTGAAATATAGTCTGCGATTCAATACTGAAACCTGAAACTAAAATACTGAGTCACTTCACTGCAGTGCAAGATTGCTATTAAACGAAGTTCTTATTACAACCTCATTACAACCGATTTGAAACTATCAATGTTTCATATCGTAAATGACAATTTTAACCAGGTTCCGTGTGTCGTAGGGACTTGAAATTTGGTACACAGTTTAGTCATGTGTGACAATTGAATCTATCAAATTTTGAGGGATCAATGTCGTGTCAATTTGGTGCTAAAAGCACGTGAACACAACACGTTTGGCCTGGAGTTTTAAACGGTTTTTAAAAACTTTCAATGTTTCAACTCGTAAATGGCAATTTTAACCAGTTCCGTGTGTCGTAAAGACTTAAAATTTGGTACACAGTTTAGTCATGTGTGATAACTGAATCTATCAAATGTTGAGGAATCAATGTCGCGTCAATGCAGTGCCAATGGCACGTGAAAAGTGGTTTTTGCAACCTTTCGTGCACATCCACTGGAGTGCACCAAATAAACAACAACGTTATTCGAATAAAAGGTTGTGCTTAAAAAACAAAGTTTTTATATAATCTTGTGTGTTATTGAAAAACAAATTTGTAAAATGATTGTGTAAAGAACAATATCTTTCTACTGTTAACTTATAAATGCCCCCCTTTTATTTATATTAAAAACCTGCAACATCTTCCAGGAATATAGAAACTATTGGTTATACAAGGAATTTAGTAAAGTGTATTTTTTAGCTCTATGTTCACGAAGATAACGAAGATGTACGATTTCTTTTGGAGAAACAAACACTTTATTACTTCGGGACGTTAATGGTAGCTGGATTTAGCGCTCAACAAGTAACTTGCTGTTAATATTTAATTTTGCTTATCCTCTAGCTCTAGCATATACTGTACTTATATAAAATTGTATTTTTAGTACAGGTCCATTAACTCGAAAGAAAATCCATGTTTCAGCAATGAACAATCCAGTGCATGTCACTCTCAGTGTATTGAAAATGATTTTTCCAAACGAAACATCTGCAGGTAATAATTTAGCTCCATAATCCAAATCGCTAAAATGTAATGTTCGAAACTTATCTATAAATGCATGTATAATTATCAACTTTAACTATCTTTTTCAGTATGCCTTTTATAGACAATCCACATAAATTTCGACGTTGCCAATCAGGTAAAGACTGGGCGAACAGTACTTTTGAACTTATAAAGTCGCTTTCTGAGATCAATTTTGTCGACGATTGCAAATGTAAACCAAGGTGCACTCAAACCATCTACAGCACTAATCTGAAATACTTCGAACAAGGACCTGCTGGACATCCAATTCTGATTGGGTTTTATTTCGAATCGAATGCAATCAACGTGGTTCAAGAATACTACGCTTACTCTTTTGTAGCTCTTTTGGGAGACATTGGGGGCAATTTGGGATTGTTTTTAGGAATGAGCATTCCATCCATGCTAGAAGTGCTCGAAGGCATTGCGATATTTATTAGGAAACGAGTCAAATATGAAAATTTAAATGGCAAACCTTAATATATTTTGTAATGCACACTTTCTTACTCATTTTGTCAATTATTTGGAAATTTAAAACATGAGAAGGAAATTGTAGCTTTTATTTGGAACCTTAAAGAAAATACAAAATAATTGATATCATAATTTTTTAAAACGAATATAACGATGTAAAAATAACATTAAAAAAGTTATGAAGATATATAATGTCATCTGTTGAGTTTTAGTGGACATCACCTTCATTAAATTTATTTTGTCTAATTACGAATAACTTTTAGATCTTCTCCTAACACAATTTTGCACATAGTTACTACACCTTTTAAAGTGTGTTTTCACAAAATACCATAGTTTACTATTATCATGTTATACTCCTTAATAGCTTAGTAGAATTGGCGTATTAAACATTCTTCTACACTAAATATAGTTACATTCTTACCGGTTAAATTAAACGATTTACCAGTATATTGTACATTTAAAATTTTATCTTTATAATTCAAGCAGTATTGTATTATTAAGGTGCTGAAAGCCTCACCAAACCTTAATATTACTCTCTTGTTCTGTCATAAAATTAAATTTTAATGTAATTTTGCTTTAATTTGAATTAAATAAAAATAACATTTTTACCATGTCTTTATTTCAAATCTAACATTTAAAAATAGCTATTGGTTTATTTACTCCATGATGTTAACAAGTGAAATATTCGGACGACGATAATGATAAAATAATTAAGTTAGAAAAAATTGGTAGGTATTTGGAGTTTAACGAGGGCACCGACTGGCCTTACGGCTGTGTCATTTGATTCTCAGACTAACAGAGAAAGAAATCAGGAGAAAAAGCTGAATAGTTTAGTATTAACCAGTGTCAAAATGAAAAGAAACAAATAAAAAATGTTTTATTCAGTATGGTATCATAATGTACTCGTACGGCAATGTATATAGAAATTAATCAATACATTCAAGTTTTGAAAAGTTTCAATGAAAATTGAAACGAATGTATAAAAATGAGCTCAATAGCCATTGCAATGCTTCTTTCAATTCATGCTTCAATTCAACTATTCATTGCAAATACACCATTGTACATTTCCTGTACAAAATGCTACATAAAAAAGTGAATTTTGTTATGTGCAAACCGATATATCATACAATAAAAGCAGAACCGAATAAATCATTATTACATGTGTCATAAACATGTCACTAGTATTCGCTCAATGCGAATAAGATATAATACAAACCAAGTGTAGTTATATATAACTAGGTACTTAGAGACCTAGCTATAAACTACACTACATACAAGGTACACACAAATTCACGTGACGATCGACATTTGTTCGTTGTTACCAACAGATAAAAGTGAACAATTCGACATGTATACTAATAAGTGGATTGGAAGTTCATGTCGAACTAACTGGGATTCGAAAATGAAATTCAAAATCAACAGCAACTCAAAGAGTGAGTACGCGGTTTCGTTTTTCGATTATTTTCGATTTTTCCATTCCTTGTGTTTGTTACTTATTTAAACTAGACCTACGTAAAGGCCAATAACGACATAATACACAGAATTAAACATTATTCGATCCAAAGGGATGAAGCAACCATTCAATAAAGTGAAAGTTATAAAATTAATTGAGTATGAAAAAATGCAACCAAATAAAAAACAAAAACAGAACAGTTTTTGTAATATAGTAAACATTCTATATAAGAAACCTCCACATATGAAACATTCTTTTGTAGCAACCTCTGCATTAACAACTTTTTTTTGTTTTCTATATAAGCAATTTATATAAGCAATTATAAGAGTTTTATAAGTTTAATATAAGTAATTTTTTTTGTTTTCTATATAAACAACCATTTCCATATAAGAAACCTTTTTTTCAGAATTGGTTCACTGGAGTTGCTTATATGGAATGTTTACTGTATATTGAATACAAAATAAAGAGAAATCAAAACATATTCTACCTTTGTAGGGTGTGTTTTGTGGTTTCTGTTGCTGCTTGTGTCATTGTCCTGTGTTTCTTCTCTTGTGTCCTGTCCCCTAAGGAAGCCATTGAAAAGAAGGTGAAACGTTGGGAATTTTTAGGTGTGTGCACAGGTCAGTGAGGTAGGGAGTGTTTTGTTTCTCTCTATTTTGTATTGAATATGTTATTCAAGGTTATTTAAGGTGCAGAATTTAAATTTTAGTTTTTGTAATGACAAAAAATGTGATTATAAAATTACATTCCAAAATGAAAAAATACTTCAAGGCCTTAGCAAACAACTCCATAAAACCAAAAAAATACACACAAAACAAGCAAGCAACAAAGTACGGAATCGGTATGTATAACAGGGGATAAAAGAATCAAAATGGCAGATTCAAGGGTTGATTTTAAAGTTCATTTAAAGGTCTCCAAAAGTTTAAAGGTCTCCAAAGTGAAAAAAGACAGTAGATTATTTTTGTAGGGTAGGGATATAGTAGCTAGAAATATAGTAGCTAGAATCCTTATAGCCAAGGGGGAGCAGGAAGGGAAGGCCCTCTGCTAGATTTTGGCAAGGTCAAATAATTGATTATGAAAATCATAAAATTAAAAAAATCTAATTGATACATTATAATCTACATTCTATACAAGCATAATAGTTGTATTGTAATTAGTACTATACTGGCATCACGCTACACGATTACTATAAATCAGATTTTATTAGAACTGATTAAGAATGAACACGGTCAGGTTTCTCGATGGTCAGGATGTTTTGCGCTATTTTTTTCAGCAAAACGTACAAATTGCGCGCATTTTAGCGCACATAGAAATTCATCTTCATTGTGAATACAAAACGTCTAAAGTGTCATTTACACAGTGATATTTTTATTAGTTGCTTCATCGAATTTGCTGAAAAAACGTCCTCTAGACCAGTGTTTTCCAATTATATTCAGCGCCGGAACCCTTTTGTATTTTGTAGAATAATACGGAACCCCTTCAATATTTGAAGCACACAAAAAATGCGCTGCAAACGAAAATTTTTCCTGGTTCAATTTGAGTACCTGGTTCAATTTAAAGGTACCTGTACTTTTAAATTGAAGATATGATATAAAAATATATGCTTATATTTATAGTACAGTAGTGTAATTCGATCATTCTGAGTCCCAGTAGCTCTGGTTAGAGCGTCTCGGCATACATGAGAAATCTCTAATTTGATCTCCCAGGCTGGGACGAGAATTTTTTAATCCTTGCTTTTTGTTCAAAAATTGTATATTGAAAGTTGTATTTTTCCAGGTAAAAAGGAACTATGCAAGTTTTGTGGGCTATGTAAATAAATGCAGCTGCCAATCACACAAGCTGTGCAGTAAAAGCCTAAACATCGTCTCGTCCAGCAGATATAATCATGTCTAATTTCAATGTGTACAATTGATTTAATTTTTTAAGTTTTTCGCGGAACTTAGGGTTTTGCGGAACCCCATTTAGGAAAGGCGGCTCTAGACGCTCGTTTTTTATTCGCTAGCGTCTAAAATATCAAAAACGTGGCGTCTAGTGGTCGCTTGGAAAAAGTTAAACATGTTCAACTTTAACGCTCGTGTCAAGCGAATTGGTGGGTGTCAGATGAACAGTTAGATATTTTGGGCAGCTGACAACGTTTCGTTGTCCAGATGAACGCTCATGCGTGGTGCTGAAATATTTTGCTTTTTCCATGTACGTTTTTTTAAACTTTTGTACAGTCCATTTGGACCAAATAAATAGCAAAGTATTACAAGTGTAAACAACTAATAGGTGAAAACTAAGTTTTTAAGGCCCCACTTTTGTTTTGTGGACATTTTTGTTGGAAGGGGAAAGTTTGCGTTAATGATGAAAATATTTGAAACTGATTAAATGGGGTTTTTTTATCTTTGGCATTGACATTGGTTTTAGTTTGTTGTTTTTTGGCATGGTATAAATTCTTATATTTGCTGCCTTTGAAATTAAAAAAAAATGTTTAATTTGTTGCAAAGATAATGATGAAAAGGTGAAAATATGCTTTGATGAAAAGAAGAAAAATGAAAAGATGCTTTGATGAAAAGATAAAAAAGTGAAAAGTTGCTTTGATGAAAAGATGAAAAGAGGCTTTGATGAAAAGATGAAAAGATGCTTTAATGAAAAGATGATGAAAAAATGCTTTGATAAAAATATGCTTTTTCTCTTGCCCGCTCGTCCAACCTACCATTGTACTCATATTCAAAGCGAAGTTAAGAAAAAGTGGTCGCTGGACAAGAGAGAAAACGGGAGAGAGAAAAACAAACGCAATACGAAACAATGTTGAAGTGGCTGCGATAAACAATTGAAGGCTTGCCCGGAATAACGTTGCATGTAACAATTCATAGTTTTGAGTAAATGGCAAAAGAAGTATTCA